>CAUYRT010023960.1:0-36381 GCA_963574885.1 Lepilemur ruficaudatus
CCAGAGAAGAGGCCACTGCGTGTTGGCGCTCTGAGACATGGACCCTAACTCGAGTTAGTTGGTAATAAACTCCTCTTGCCAATTGCAGCCTCAGTGACTTTGTCTTTCTGTTTGGTGGTACTGCGTCTCCCGATCTAACACAGAGTCTGAATTGTTCCTGTCAATTTCAGTGTCTCAGTCTTGGTACAAATAAAAATAAATTTTAAAATAGAATTGGAAATTTTACTTCCAGAAAGATTTTTGGGGAATAGTATTGTAACAGAGTAGTCTCCCCTCCTCCCATAGATATGGAACGAAAATATTGAGAGTGGGGAATATGAAAGAGAGGGAATAGCCTGAAGGAAAAAAAAAAAAACTGGCAAAGAGATTTTCTGTCTCCTTAAAACTTCCCCCACTCTTTTTAAGAACTGCAGCCTGGCCTGCATCCCTGAGGCAGGTTAAGTCTTTTGTTAAAACTCCCCTGTGGCGGGTGGCACTGGCCCCTGAGGCAGGTGGCTGGCAGAGTTCACAGGCTTTGTCTTTGGCAGAGATGGGACATTAGAATATTTAACCACAGTAATTGCCTGAAGCTGAGAACCCTCCCTTTAAAATCTCTGTATTTCTGCCTATGTTCACGAAATTGGGGATTTTGAGATGAGAAGGTCTACCATTTTTCCTCCTTTATTTGCAAAGTAGACTCTCTTTCCTTCCTCCTCAAACCACTTGTCCTCTTCTGATTCAGCCTTGTGGACGAGTGGCTGAGCTTTCGGTAACAGTACTGAGATACTCGCCTTGGATTGACTTGCTCTGCACTTAGAGTTGGCAAAACATAGTTCCGTCCTTTGACTGATAATGTCAACCTTTCGCTACTGAGAAATGAATGATACTTTGAAAGATTTTTCCTCTCCTGCTCTGTTTCATCTTTTTATCTTGTCTAGTTCCTCTCATGACCACTGATGCTGATTGTGGAATAGCTGGTTGGGGTAAAAGGTACATTCAGTGGCAATGAGGACAGAACAAATTAATATACCCTTTTGGACATAGAATTGATGGCCTTTTCCTCATTAGAGGACTGACGAGCCAGTTACAAAAATGCCACATAAATGAGTGCATAAAATGTGACCTGTTAATGTCCCAACATGAGATCAATTCAGATAAAGGGGGATAAAAAAGACAATTCCAGAAATAAGGATTTAACTATACATGTTTTACTTATATGCAGAGATATCATTTGACATAATTTTATCTTCTAAAAAACACATTGAATATTACATTTAAGTAAGACTTCCAGAGGTACTACTATTACTTTGATACATTAGCTAAGCACTCATCTATTTGGGAAAAAAATGTTCACTACTTTTTTTTTTCTTTTCTTTATTGAAACTACTTTTTAATTATAGAAGAATTCTTTTTGTTTGAACTGATAATGCACAAAATAAACATACTGCACTCAAACAAAAACATTCATAGAAATAATACTAGTTAAGGCTATTGAGTTATTAGTTCATGTTTTCTTTTTTTCTCTTTAAATTTTAATTCCTGTCTACTCTAAGGAAAGTTAAATTTTTGTGGTTCCATAAGGTAGGTTTGTATAGAAAGGAAACACAGCAATCTTCTTGGGTTTTGTTTTTCAGAAGCCTATGTTCCTGGAAAGAATAGTGTTAGAATAGAAGGAAAAAAATAATAATTTTGAAAATAGTAAAAGGTGGTGCAGAAAGGAATTTGAGGTTGGTAAGCTGTTTGAGTATTGGGAATTGCAAAATGCTCTTTTTCTTCTCTTGAAGGAAAATGACTACCTGATACAAATGGGGAAGCTGATCAAGTGTCATGATTCTAAGAAAGTGCTAGACTAGACACATTGAAGCTATGTAACACCAAGAGGTCATGTTGACTGGGATATGGTCATCTCAGCTTGTGGCCCAATAAACAGAGAGACATTCTTAAATTACCTTCCGAAAACTTCATACAAAGCTGTGTTGGGAGTAGCCAGGGGAAAGTAAGGTAGAGTAAGGTTTTAGAGGATTTGCAATATTGACTGAGACAGAATTTATAGGCAACACTGTAGGATGGCGGTTAGAAGTTAGATTTAATTTGAATTCTAAGAAAATAAAGACATTGTCCACCAAAGTTCATAGAATGAGAGTCATACACATTTCATAAGTTTACTTTAATCCCTCTGTTGTTACAGTACATATATACACATAACTGTGTGAGTAGTTGTTTTAAGCTTTTTTCCAAGTGTAAAATACTTCGTTTCTTCAGAAAAATAATTATTTGAAGTGAACTTCATTGAACTGTTCATATAAATCATCAGTACATTGATAAAGCAACCCATAAAATAATTAGAATTTATATTGCTTTCTTTCTTCCCACGAAGTATTAATCAATCTAACCATTTAGACTAATATTACAAAAAGATTGAATGCAACATTTTTCTCTTTTTTATATTTTGATATTGATTTCTAGAAAAGCTGTCAGAAACTATTGGAGATTATCAGTGTTTTCTGCACTTTCTTAAATTATACCCGACTTCATTCTATGATATGCTCATTAGAACTAGTTCTTTTAAAAAAATAATAATTCGAAGCTCAGTAGTCAGAAATTCTATAATTAGCAATTATAATATTTTTAATAATTGGTAACCTACATACTAAGCATGCAACCTGTATGAAAGTTGTTTCTGAGTTCTTTTTTAAAATTTGTTCTTAAATATAAAATTGGCAAAAGACTGAAGTTTTATGCAACTTCTGTTTTGTGACTCTGAAGAGTGTCCATTGGAACCTTTCCAATTTTTCACTATTATAAATAATGCTCTGTTCATTTCTAGCTGTTTTATTTTAGAACACATTCTTGAAAGTCACATAACTGGATCACAGGTTAGGATATATTTAAGCACTTGATATATATCAGATAATTGCCTTTATCAGTCTCTTATATTCCCACTACAATGTACAAAAATGTCTTACTCACTATACTCTCATCAGCATTAGCATTTCACAAATTCTTTGGTAATTTATTAGGAAAATAAGTCTCATTTCTCTTTAATATCCTTGTCTTTTATTAATAGCAAGATTAAATATTTTTCTTATTTATTAGCCATAACATTTCCTTTTAGGTTACTTTCCTGTTTTTATTCTTTTTTTAATTAAAAGATTGTTTCTTACAGTTTTATATAAACTTTAAATATATTTATATAATTTTATGTAATAAAGACATTAAACTTTTTCTATACTTGCTGTAAAACTATCTTGGTTAGACCATTACCTTTTAGTACTTTTCATGATATTTTATTATTTATTATATTCCTTTTTCATATTAAAAGTTGATAATACAGGCCCTGAGTAACTCACTGTGACTTGAAAGATGCATAGGAGCTTTTCAGGTGAAAAAGCAGAAAGAGAATTCCAGGCAGAGGGAAAAGCCAATATAGTGAGTTGAAGGGGCAGGTAGTGGCTTTAAGTCAACTGGCCAAGTACCAATTTGCTGGAAGCCATTTAACTAAATATGCAGCTTTCCAAATTTATTGTTATGAAAATGGTTTTTCTTCATAAAATTTGATTTTTTTAACAAATGTGATATTTTTGTCCTCTCTTGAAGATTTCTGAGAAATTTTTATCTACCAATTTCTTTTCATAGCAGTGTTTTAATTAGTGTTTATGCTGTTAAATGCTAAGGATCGTAGATATTTTAATGTACTTATGAATGTAATTAATAGAAAAATATATATTATAATAACATAAGAATATATAACATATATAACTTATATAACATAAGAATTTCATCTGGGGACTTTTCAGTTTACAATACTTTCATTTTATTAATTTAAATTTGTTTTTTCTCTTTAGCTAATATGTTAACACTTGTACAATTCTTTCACCAATTGCTCAAATAAAATGTCATCCCAGTTTCTTGCTTTTAACAATCAGATGCCACAATTTGTGGCATATATATTAATAACATATGTAACATAATTGTTCTCTTTTTGTCCTTGTTAATATCTTTACTCAACTTTACTGTTTCTAGAATTCTTACAAATTTATTTCTGAAACTTCTCTAACTATTCTGAATTTATGGTTAATATCGAAGCAAGTTTGAGATACCATTCACACTATTAGCACAACCTCTTCTAGATGTCTTCTCTTTATTTCTATGAATGCAAATAGCTTTATCATTTTGTGTTGCATATCCACAAAACACTGCAGGGTGACATATCACTATTGCTGCTTTTTGAATTCAAAATTTTATCTTATCACTTGTTATTGGATTTCTTGGGGGTAGTTCAAATTACTTTGGAAGGTTTTCAAATGGCATTTCCTATTTTCTCATACTTTATCCATTTTTAGTATTTTGTCATAAAGACTTCAAATGCCTTATTTTTAAATAAATTTTAATATTTTAATGTTTCACGTATGACAGTGTTGTTTTAGCAAGTCAAATAACTCACAGTTTTTGACCAAGTGAACTTTCCTTAAAATGCTTCCATAAAAGACAAAATTATTACTTTTTCATTAAAGTGCCCATAACTTTGAAGTTTTTGAAATAGTTTATACTAAAATGAATTGCCAAAATAAATGATATTCAAAGTGAAATACTTCAAACTAGATGAAAATTATCAGACAAAAATGTTTTTTAATATTTTTATCTTTTTTATTTTAAATTTCTTATTTTTAATTATTATGGGTACATATAGTTGTATATTGTTTATTTCTTTAGACTATATTCCTAGAAGATGAATTTAGGCTCAAAATATGTTAACATTCAAATGCAGATAGTATGCTTTGCAAAATAGCCTTTTGAAAAGTTATTCCAACTCACTCTTCTATTAGTAGGATATGAAATACTTTCTAAATAATGAAAAATAGGTAAATAAGTAAATAGAAAGAAGAAATATAGAAAAATAAATGCAATTTTATTTCATTTGAATTAGTTGATAACCATTAGCAAAATTTAATATTTAATGTGTTGCTCAGTTATAGTTCACTATCACATCCTGAAGAAGTTTTTTTTTTCTAAAATGCATATCTTTATTCTTATTTATTTGTGAGAGGAGTCTTTTCTTTAATAACAAGGATGTTATCATTTGTGGTGATTCATGGTAAATACCTTTTTCCCCATTTTTTTCTTAAATATTATCTTTTGGATTTGAATTTTGTGGGAGTTTTACTGTTTTATGTATTCAAATTTATTAATCTTTACCTTTTAATTTTTTAGTATTATTATAGAATGGTTGACAAGAAGTCAAAATCAAATAATTACATATAATTACTTCTATTTAATAATTTACTTTAATATACTTCATTTTATTCATTTTGATTTTGGGGGGCTTTCCACTCTGTGTTGACCTGTTAGTTTACTTTTCCATCAGTATCTTATAATTATAATGATTTGAATATTATATATTTTATCAATGGTCAGGTAAGCTCTTTGTCATTGCACAATTTTCCCAAAAGTTTTAACTGTTCTTACTGACTTAGATGTTTTTCTTATTAAAAATAATTAAACAGATTTCTTGATTTCTGGTTTCCAGTCTGACATGTAAAGAGTTTGGAAATCATCACTGCTGCCTTAACAACAAGAAAAAAGCTGAATAAACTGAAAATCCACAACTCTTCTTAGACCCATCAGAAAATTGAGCTCACAAAGGAAACCAGCACTGTGAAAACTGGAGAGTTGTAGATAGAGAGAATCAGTATGCAAGGAGCAGTCACCCAGAAGCAGAAGCCTGTGTTGGAGCTAGTAGTGGCAGGAATACTGAAGTTATAATTGATGAACAGTTGGAGGCTCAATGTGAACCACCTTAAAAGTTGAAAAATTCAGGGGGCTTAATATTAGGGGCCTCACACAGTTTTATGAGTTTTACCTCCAAGAGCCCCACCAGGTTTTCATGGTGAAAACTGGAGGAAAATCCCCTGTGCTTCTAGAAGACAGAAGAGGAAAGTAATCATTTTAAAATAGGCTTAGAACATTTTGCTCTCTTTAGGGGAAACCATAAACCAGAGCCTAGCCAATGTGGGTTTTAGCAGAGCCTTACCAACATGGGGGAAGGGAAATATCCAACTCCAATCCCCTCTAGCATTTGACTTGGGGAACAGGAAATGCTGAACTCTAGCCCCTCTAACCTTCCTGTCTCATTTAACTGGGGATTAACAAAAACAGAGAAGCACTTGTGAAGGCCACAGACCAAGAGGACAGGTGCACTAAAAGACTGATACCCAATCAAAATTATAAAAATATCCCCTCCCCCCACGCCTTACCATCACGTCAATAACAGCTCCTATGTAATAACAGGGATTACAACTGAAAAAACTGCAAATCTCAGACCTTATTTAAGAAGTTCCTAGAGAAACTCAAAGAAAATAAGTGAGAGGAAAACAAAGATACCAGAGGAAATTTTAGCTTCTGACACCTACAGCTACAGTAAATAGTAGACATCGCCTGACTCCTAGCCAGTAAAACATAAAACCTCACACTAAAGGCTTATTTAATTCAGTTATTTCCACCCAGTACATCGTGTCTGGATTTCAACAAAAAAATTACAAGGTATACTAAAGGGAAAATACACAGTTTGAAGAGATAGAGCAAGCATCAGAACCAGACTTAGGTATTACAAACATGTTAGAATGATCAGAGTGAGAATTTAAAATAACTATTATTAGTATCCTAGGGCCTCTAATGGAAAAAGTGGACAACACACAAGAACACATGGGTAATGTAAGCAGAATGAAATAAACCAAAAAAGAGTAAAAAGGAAATCCTAGAAGTCTAAAACAATGTGACAGAAATAAAGAATGCTTTTTGTGAGTCCATCCGTAGACTGGTCATGGATGAGGAAAAAATCAATGAGCTTAAATATATGTCAAGAGAAATGTTCTCAAAACAAAAATATGGGTAACTATATGAGATGATGGATATATTAATTTGCTTCACTATAGTAATCTTTTAAACCATCTATATACATCCAATAACACTGGTGCACTGTGTACCTTAAATATAACAATAATATTTATCTTTTTTTAAAAAAAGGAATTTCCCAAATTGAAAAGTAAAGAGAAAAAAAGAATGAAAAAAGACAGAGCAAAATATCCAAGAACTGCAGGAAAATTACAAAAGGAGTGACACAGATTTCCAATGGAATACCAGAAGGAGAATAAATAGGGAAGAGAAAAAGAGATATTTGAAGCAATAATTACTGAGAATTTTCCAAAATTAGTGGAAGACACCAAACCACACACCCAGGAATCTCAGAGAACACCAAGCAACATATATATTATTAATTCCTATGCCATATATTGCCATAGAATTGAAAAAATCAACACTCCAAATGCTAGGATGAAAACTATGTGTTCCAGCTGATCCTTGTAGCCTCACACTTTGTTCCCCAATGGAGAAGTGTATTAGTCAGGGTTCTACAGAGAAACCCTACCAATAGGATACACACAGATATATGTAAAGAGATATATTATGAGGGATTGGCTCACACAATTATGGAGGCTGAGAAGTTCCACGATCTGCCATCTGCAAGCTGGAAAACCAAGGAAGCTGATAGTTCAGTTCCAATCTAAAACCTAAGGCCTGAGAGCCAGGGGAGCCAATGGTGTAAATCCCAGTCTGAATCTGAAGGCAAGAGAATTAGAAGTGGCAATGTCCAAGGTCAAGACAGGATGGATGCTCAAGCAGAGTGAGGAAATTCTCTCTTCCTCTTATTCCTTATTCTATTCAGACCCTCAATGAATTGAATAATGCCCACTGGGTGTTGTGAGGGCAATCTTTAATCAGCCTACCAATTCATATGCTAAGCTTTCCTGAAACACCCTCACAGACACAAACAGAAATAATGTTTTATCACCCATCTGGGCATCCCTTAGCCCAGTCAAGTTGATACACAAAAGTAACAGTCACAAGGAGGAAGAGATTCTTTGATGGGAGACTTCAGGAAAAAGATCATGTGTATGCTTGACTTAGCCATATCTGAACTTCTTTATTATCCTTTAAAATTAAGTTCATCTAATTCACGAGGTTTTCGGAATCTCTTTGTAGCTTCTTATCTAGCTACGTCCACCAATTCAGCCTTATCAGTAATGAAACTGTAATTTAATTAATCTCCATTTGATTTTTTTGCCTGTCAACTAGTTTCTAACTTGGGTACAGTGGATAGGGCTGCTATTCATGGGTCACCTGATACTCCAATATCTTGCATCATTGGATGGAAACCTTGACCTGGTATTTGAGGAAAGAAAGATCGTGTTTCTGGCACAGCCTGGCGAGGAAACATCAGATTTCAGTGTTTATATGGGTCCTGTGGGTTTTTGACCTTGGTGGCTTGCAGCAGTTTATATTTTGGTAGGTTTTTAACTGGTTCAGGCAGGACAGGCCTCAGTAAGCATAAACAGTGGAGCCTCTGGCTGGCTGACCTTACCCTGACCCCACTCCAGTTTAGCTTTTAACCAAGCAGGCTCTTCTGACACAAGGATTAAATGATCAAAGAAGAAAGCCCTTTAGACCTAGTTAAGTCCTATATCAAAACAAGCTGCATTTCCAAGCGTTTGAGGTTTCCAAGCATTTGTGAATTGGATGAAAAGGGGGCAAAACTGTTATAGTTTTCTCAGCCAAATGTATATTCTGAATTTTTAAACTTACAATAGCAGAAAAATCATGAGGGATAGAGGTTAACAGTGTGTGTTTTATGCCAGACATAAGTAGGTAGTGCTGCTTCAGTAGCTCTTAGTTCAGTTCCTGTTAATGTCATTTTGAACTATATTTAGGGCTAAGGGAAAAAAGCTGGATAGTCCAATCTTATGGAATTAAGTGGTTTTTCCATGTGCTCAAGTCGAAAACCTCACCATATGATCTCAACTTTAATTTATTAATTAATAAATTGGACCAAAGTTTTGGCATTTATAGATCTAAACTGTATTTTTACCTACAGATGGAAGGTGTATTTTATTCTTGAACAATTAGAAAGAGACGTTTAAAATAAGCACAATGTGCTATTTTTTGTTGTTAAGGTACAGAAACATCTGAATGAAATGGAAATATCATAAGTTTAGTGGACAAAAATACGTGTGCCTGGAATAGTCTGTCTTATTGAATAAAATGTATTCAGTAAGACAAAGAAAATCCAGAGTAGTTTGAAATATATACTTCAGACTTATTATTGGCATAGAAGCAGTGGGAAAATGAATGCAAAATAAAGGAAGAAGGATTGATTAAGCTGATAAAGACAGATTGACTTTAGAACTTAGAACCACGCCAGGCAGATTTAAAAGAAAAAAGAAAGTTCTTCCATTTCTAATTA
Source organism: Lepilemur ruficaudatus (assembly GCA_963574885.1). Classification (NCBI taxonomy): domain Eukaryota; kingdom Metazoa; phylum Chordata; class Mammalia; order Primates; family Lepilemuridae; genus Lepilemur; species Lepilemur ruficaudatus. The sequence continues at coordinate 9,275 of CAUYRT010023960.1, forward strand.
ATCTTTAAGGAGAAAGCCCAGGCACTGGGCTTTAATAGTAAATTATAAGGCATTGAGTACACATTTTCCTTAAATGCCAAATGAGCAAAAGCTGAAAACAAGATTTTGCCAATGCCAGAAAATAAACTTCTGGGATAGAAGAATAAATCTGAAATGTTGTTTTATAACTAATTATTTCTATAAAGTTATAATTAAAATATAGTAGTCATTTTTAAGCATGGTGAACTTCAGGATTGCTCCAGTAATCACTGCACTGCTCATTTGTGATGCTCTCCATACTCGCTTTAAATTAGCATTTCTGGAGGAACATCTCATCCTTTCTTCTTTTTCATCCTCTGTTTGCTCCTTATTTATTTGTGGTACATAATTTTGGAATTTTTGCTCAGGAAATATTGTGGTGGCAAGGTGAACATTCTGCTTTTACTTCATCTTCACAAGATGTGAAGAATTTTGAAATTGGACTTGAAAGACCCATGGTTTATTTTGTTTTATTTTTTTATTTACAGTGCCACGGCATCAGCCTAGCTCACAGCAACCTCAAACTCCTGGGCTGAAGTAATCCTACTGCCTCAGCCTCCCAAGTAGCTGGAACTACAGCATGCGCCACCATGCCCGGCTAATTTTTTCTATTTTTTAGTAGAGACGGGGTCTCCCTCTTGATCAGGCTGGTCTTGAACTCCTGAGCTCAAACAGTCCTCCCGCCTCTGCCTCCCAGAGTGCTAGGATTACAGGCGTGACCCACCGTGCCTGGCCAGCCCATGGGTTAAATGGAATTAAATAAAGATAAAGCTTTCATAAAGCTTTTTTAAAATGCAAATATATTAAATATTATAGTCTCTATTATTCTTCCTGGAATTGATGCTTAAATTTATATACACATTTGTTGGCTCAAACAGGATGTAGTGCCGTCCATCAAATTTTCTAGCTAATAGTCCCTTAATATTCATCATGGCAATCTGGCTCCTTTTTAACCATTTGAGAATTCTTAACAATTTTTGTTGTGTATACTTTATGATCATCATTAAATTTACTCTTGCAAAAGTAAATGTAAACGTATATGTCAACTGAGTGATAGAATTTTAATATATGAAACACAAGATTTTTTCTTCAAGTTATACTTATTATGGGAACATAACCTTGAAAGCAAGTATTCAAATGAATCCATATATATCTTGTATGCATTATTGATTGTTGCAGTGATTAAGATGAGGTAAGCTAGGTTATCACATGATCAAATACAATTCAAATATGCCAGAGCAACAATGAAGTAGATAATTAGCTCTTAAGCTTTCTAAATTCTGAAGCCAAACATCAAACCAAATATTAGTTTTTAACCAAATTGTAAGATCCATGTAAACCCAACTGAGAGATATAATTTTAAATATAGATTGTGAATAGTACATCAATTGCAGAATAAAATAACTGATGGAAGATTATATTCTGTATATAATATACATTGTATAACATACATTTTTGCTCAATATTGTGTTTTAAAATTCCCTCTGCTCTTTACAGTGTTCTATCGAATATGAAAGTTTTTATTCACTCTTTGATTAATGGACATTTATGGATTTGGCTATTTTTTTCTTTTTTTCCCCTAGAAATGCTGCTTTGAACATCCTTGTCCATGTCTTTGTAAACATTGTAAACCTATGTGTCTCTGGGGTATATACCTAACACTGTAAGTTTTGGTTTGTCAGTTTTATGCTTCTCCAACTTGTCAAGTAATATCAAATTGTTTCCTAAAATGACTGTAATTTTTTCCTGTCTGTAGGAGAGACTAGTAAAGACATATAATAACTGTTTCTCAGTTTGTCTTGCAGCTCAGTGGCTGAGTTCTGGCCAATAGGATAAATACAGAGGTGATGTGCAATCTTTAAAGAGAGAAACATACCCTTCTCCTTCTCATTGGTTTTTTTCTTCTGCCTTTAATGAAGATGGGACAGATGATAATGGATCTCTCCGTGCTAGTGATGGACTTCTAATGCTACACGAGAAGAAAAAAAGCCACTATTTAGGTTAAGTCACTGATAGTTTCTGACACTCTTATTGTAACCTAATGAGAAGTAACATATGCTCTCAACAGCAACTAATAAGCATCCCCCTTAGTCTTTATTCCTGTCAATAATTGTTATTATCATATTTTCTTTATTTTTGATAATTTGGTGAATCTAAAAGGCTCTCTAATTGTGGCATTAATTTTAATTTCTTTATTATTAATGAAATTAAAAATTTCTTTATATGTATATTAGATATTTTAATCTATGAAATAACTCTTCTTCACTTTCAATTATTTTTTCTAATGAATAGTTTCTATTTTTATTGATTATTAAAATTGTCAAAAATATATATTATAGGTATTAATTTTTGTTAGTTTTATAATTTGTAACTATGTAAACTCAGTTTGTGAATTGTATTTTTATTTCTTGATGATGATCAGAACTTCTTAAGATAATGTAGTTGTATTTATTAGTCTTTTCTATTAATACTATGATTTGTGTTTTTTATGTCTTATATACAGAAATGTCCCAAATAATATTTTTTTCAGATTTATCTTTTAAATACTTTAACATCTGCTTTTCACATTGACATCTTTACTACACCTGGAATTCACTTTTTGTGTGTATGGTATGAAATAGGGATTAAATTTATTTTTTGTCCCATTTGAATTTTCTATTATCCCAACATATTTTCTTGAATAGTAATTTCTCTTCCCACTGATACACAGTGCAATCTCTATAATAAATCAACTGACTCATATGAGTCAGTATTTTGATCTCTATTACTTAGGTCTATATATCTGTAATAACATTACATAATCATATTTAACACAGCTTTAGAACAGGTCTTGATTTAAGATAGGATAAGTATTTCAGTTTGTTCATAAGCATTTTTTCCCTTCAATCCAATCACATTTCTAGGAATCTACCCAAGATTACATGTTCACAACTATAAAACAATATGCAAAAAAATGTAATTTTGTTATATGCTATCCAATTTACCTCTATAACACACCATTTTAAACTCCCAGCAACAATGTGTGAGAGTGATTTTTTTTATTTTAAAATATTAAGGGGGTATAAACATTTTGGTTACATGGATCATTTTTGTAATATTTGAGTTACAGATACAGGTGTGCCCATCACCTAAATAGTGTTCACTGTACCCATTAAGTAGGTTTTTGCCTCTTCCCTGTTCCCCTCTGCTTGATTTCCACTGAGTTTTGCTTCCTTTTGTACACATATGTGCTCATAGGTAAGTTCCAATTTAAGAGCGAGTGCGTGTGGTGTTTGTTTTTCCATTCTTGACACACTTTATTTAAGATAATGGTCTCCAGTTCCATCCAAATTATTACAAAAGGCATTAATCCATCATTTTATGACTGAGTAGTACTCCATGGTATACATATACCACATTTTATTAATCCACTCATGAATTGATGGGCACTTGGATTGATTCTGCGTCTTTGCGATTATGAATTTTGCTGCAATAAACACTTTGTCTTTTTGATAAAGTAACTTCTTTTCCTTTGAGTAAATACCCAGTCGTGGGATTGCTCAATCGAATGGTAGGTCTACTTTTAGTTCTTTGAGGAATCTCCATACTGTTTTCCATGGAAGTTTGCAGTCCCACCAACACTGTATAAACATTCCTTTCTCTCTGCATTCATGCCAGCATTTATTGTTTTCAGACTTTTTAATAAAACCCATTCTAACTGGAGTAAAGTGATATCTCACTGTGGTTTTAATTTGCATTTCCCTAATGATTGGTGATGTTGAGCATTTTTTCATATGTTTACTGGCTATTTGTCTATCTTCTTTTGAAAAGCTTCCGTTCATGTCTTTTGCCCACTTTTTGATGGAGTTATTTTTTTTTCTTGCTGATTTGCTTGAGTTCTTTGTAGATTCTAGATATTAGCTTTTTATTGGTTGTATAGCTTGCAAATATTTTCTGACATTCTATGGGTTGTATACTTTCTCTATTAATTATTTCCTTAGCTTTGCAGAAAGTTTTTAGTTTAATCCAATATCATTTATTTAGTTTTGTTGTTGCTGTGATTGACATTGGGGTCTTGCTCATAAATTCTTTGCTTAGGCTAATATCTAGAAGAGTTTTTCCTATATTTTCCTCTAGAATTCTTATGGTTTCATGACTTACTTTAAGTCTTTTATCAATCTTGAATTAATTTTTGTGAGTGGTGAGTGATAGGGGTCTTGTTTCATTCTCTGCATGTGGCTACCCAATTTCCCCAGCACCGTTTACTTAATAGGGTTTCTTTTCCCCAGTGTACATAACTATTGATCTACTTGTTTACCTTTCCTTTGAAAATAACTGAGAGTTTTAGTCACAGAATAAAACAAAATATAACAAAAACTATAATATCAGTTTGAAAGTATGTTTTGAGTGAGCAATTGTATTCTTAGAGAAGCAAAAAAATAAAAATAATCAATAGCAAGAATACATGCAAAATACGTGTGATTATATTCATAACAGCTTTAGTCATTTTAGCCAATATTTGCAAACAATCCAAATATTTATCAATATATTATATTTATTGAATTCACTACTAAAAATGTATAAAATGACTTGAACTTCTGATGTTCATAACAATGTGAAAGTCTCAAAAATACAATGTTGAGCAAAAGAAACGATACACAAAAGAGTATATGCTGTATGCTTCCTTTCATATAAAACTTTAGAACAGGAAAAAAGTTATTGTGACAAATGACAGTGTTTGCCTCTCTCTAGATTAGGATATATCTTAGAAAAGAGAAGGAGGAAAAGCTTTGGAATGATATAAATATTTATTATCCTAATTGGGAAGGTGGTTTAAGTGGGTGTGTGTATTTCTCAAAGCTCGTTGAAGTATACAATTTTAAAATGTTGAATGCTTATATGTAAATTACAGTATATTTTTAAAAATTATAAAATAAAGAAATTAAACATAATAAAATTATACATACATAATTGTTTATTTGTAGTGGTGTGAAATAAATTTTGGAAACTGTCATGGGGCAAGATTGTGATTTTGGCTTGTTTTGGGAAATAGTTCTTCACTGGTCTCTCTCATTCTGCATGTCTTGTGACTGAGATACTAACTGTCCTTTGTTCTAGACTATCTTTTCAATAAGACTTCCAATACTTTTGACCTCATATGGCTCAACTAGGTTTCTACCCAAAATAACTCATGACTTTAAACAAAATAGTGCTTACAGGGATGGAAAAAAAGTCACTTTGATAATGTTTTATAAATCTAAGTGTTTAATAGAGATAGCTTAAATTACAGTTGTTAACATGCAACTTTTGGGGGGACAGGTGATGGTGTGTGGTACTCTTGTCCAAGGTGTGGAATGCAAGAGGTGAAAGATACATGCTTTAAATATGTGACTACTTATAATTATTACCATAAATATAATAAGTGCAATATGCTTTAGAAAAATACCTTGGACATAGAAGATTACAATGAAAAGAATTTAAATAATGTGCTTATTGTTGTGCTTTAAATATGGATCTTTGGACACTTTTAATTTCTAATTGCTACTTAATGTCAATTGTACCTATTATAAATATATGTTATATACATTTCATATATAGTTTAATAATAATGAAATGACTATGATTTATTTAATAATATTAAATGCATAAATATTATAATGAATCCTTATAACAACCTGGTCATTCACCTCTCCAATTCGTATTTGGTACAACAGAGCCTAGAGATGTTAGAATCTCACAGCTAGTAAGTGTCAGACTGAAGGTTTTCATTGAGGTCGATTTAATTTCAAAGCCCACAATTTTTCTATCACTTCATACTGCTTCTCTAGCGGTAGAAATAGGAGTGTTAAAGATCAATAATTATAAATAAATGGGTTGATATATCTGTAAATTCACTCTTGGCAACTGCTCCTCAAATCTCTTGTATTTATATATTAATTTTCACCGTAAGAAATAGAAAACTGGTTTCCTGTATGTCAACACTTTTTATCCATACTTTTCAATCTTCAACTCTTTCTTTCAAAGTGAACGTTGCATTGCCAAACAATCGACCGTCTAGCTCAGAATCACATCTAGATCCAATGCTGTTCATGGACAAATATACATTGATAAGAATTTAATCTCTGAGAGTTTCTGCCAAGTCCACAGCTGCTTCTTTACACATTGGCTACCTCACAGTTAGTGAAAATAGAGCATGGAATAATGACAGCAGAAGCCTTGTTCTATTTTGCCCTACAGTAAATATATAATGAGAAATCAAAAGAAAAGAAGAATAGGTCTGGGTGAATTGACCATAATGGGCACACTTACCATGAAGCTAATGAAACTCAAACTCCAGGGTTCTTCACTTGTACAGGTACCTTCCAGAGCTCTGTCTGGTTATAATAAATTTATATCCTTTCTCTTAAAGAATATTTCAAGATTGTATAAGCTTCATGTCCCACAAAATCTCGATCATGCCTGAGAAACTTGATATGAATATTGCTAGCTCAAATACAAAATCAGCATCAAGAAAAAGAAAGATAATGGAAAGGAGACTATTATAAAAGACAAAGCAATAAAGGGCAAAATGACAAGAGATGGTTTAAAAAATGTGAGGTTTAAGGGTAATCCAGTAATCTCTTGAAAAAACTGAGGAAAAGAAACAATGAGCATGGGATTAGGGACTAAAGAAATATTTGTTTCCTTTTTCACTCAGGAGCATTCATTGGCAATAACATTTCCACATTAATCCCCTAAAAGATTCACATAAAATACATTCAGATTTCAATTTGTTGTAGAAAATATTGTATAAAGCTTTGAGAGTTCTGTTCCTTTCTACATTTCTTTCACACATACACAGAAGCTAAATCTTAGTGTACATATCAGGTACACATTATACATAAATAGCAAAATAGAACAGGTCAGGTAATGCTAGAAAAAAATCATCTTCATCAGAAATATCTAGTCTTCTGATCTCCACTGATTGGTGAACAAAGTCTTGACTCTTCTCAATTCTGAAATGCATTGTTTCCTTGCTGCATGCACTCAAAGGGATTCCTTTGTTATTTTTATTTTTACTGATATTGGAATAATTGAAAATAAAAGAGCAGAATGACTTCCTTTTTCTTAAACATACTCTTTTGTTCTGATTTGCAGTAAGGTTTTGGTTCTGTATTACTTTTCTGTAATACTTGTTTATTCCTTGAATATTTTATCTCTGCTGTTGCTGTATCTTTCCCTAATTTTGCCAAATCTTGAAGGTCTTTGGGAAAAAAAAAACACAAATAGAAATGCACAAAGTTGTAATTAATAATATTTAATTCAATTATAGATGTCTTTAGCAGCAAAAAAAATGTAATGTTCCATTTTTCTCAACTGGAAATTTTCATAGGGTCCAAAACTCTTTTACTAAAGTAAAAAATCACATTTCAAAGCAAAAGAGAGAAGGATTTGATTGGGAAGAGGATCTGTAAAGTAGTAAGGGACTTATCAGAAGAGAAAAGAATATCACAAAGTATCTCTGCCTCTTGATGCGATAAGAGGATTTGGAAGAGTAGGGAAAATTTATGAGCACAGCAGAAGGAAGACTAATGTCAATCAAAAAATTGTAGAAAGTAATTTGAGCAAGTGAATATAAAGAAATTTCTTACAAATGCTTTGAAATCACCTTATGGAATAATTTATCAAAAAATTTTATTTTTCATTTCAAGGACAGATAATCAGGATGGTCTTATGTATTGTAAGCCTTCTCTATGCTGTGTGGCATGGTTTCTTCTGTCATGGTTTTCTGTGTGTGTGTGTGTGTGTATGTGTGTGTGTTGAGGGGAGGTGGGTGTGGGTTTGAGAAGAGGGGTGTGAAAGGAATGTTTAGGGTAGAAAATCAGATTATATAAAAATATAATTGTAAATAAGCTGATATTTATAATCATGTAAAATATTTCAGATATTTTATATCACTTCATTACTTAATTCACATAGCAACCCTATGCAAAAGTTACACTACAGGAAAATAAGGTTTATATTGATAACTCATCCAACATCACACAGTGAAGTAGTTTAGAAACAGTGTTGTTAATCCAGGTTGTTTTGATGCCAATTTCTTGGTTTTTTTTTCTTCCTACTAACTAGCTCATTGATAGTGCATTTCTATACTCCAACAGAAGGAAAATAGAAGTAGCATTTTATAATAGGCAGACATTTGCCAATAACATCCATCTCACACATCTTATCTATCCATTCCTTCATCTATTTATTTATTTAGTACATATTGTTTTGCCTTTGATTATGTACTGGGCTCTGGGAAAATAATGTTCAACCAAGAAGAGAAGATCTACCATGGTTTGAATATGTTTAAAAGACACAATTTTTATTATTATTCTGCATGATTATAAAACTGTCTAAATGAAAAAGCAAATGATAACTTCTAAATATAATATAGACTTCAAATAGAACCACAGTTAAGTTCTAACAGGCTTGACCTTTAACGCACTTCCTTATAGTTACTTACAGCCTGCTCTTTAGTTCTTTTCCTTATAATTGCCTTCTGCCTATAAATCATACAGACCTTGTCACGAGGCATTAGCTTTCCTCGATTGTTTCTATAAAATGACATCTTTGGCATTCAGAAACCCCAAGTCTCCAATTGAGATGTTTTCCAGACCCCAGATTTCGGTAAGTCTGCTGATGCCAGCCAGTCTGAAGATCCCTCTCTAAGGAACTGACTCAGTACAAGAATGCAATTTTAACATCTCCATGATTCCACTCCTCTCACGCCCCAACCAATCAGTGGCCCCAGCCTCTCAATTCCTTATATACCAAAGTCCCCTTAAAAATCCCAGTCCAAGACCCTTTGAGGAGGTAGATTTGAGGTTACCTCCCACCTTCTCACTTGACTGCTGCTGGGTTTCCTGACTCAGTCTATTACCATTAGATCATACCTTTCTTGTCCAATCATATTTCTACATGGCTGTCTGTACTTTGTTGAACCTAAGCATAGAAATGGACAATTTCCTCTGTATCTTTGGGCCTTCATTCTAAAGGCCCATTAAATAAATACGCATTAAATAAATGTGTATGCCTTTTCTCTAATTAAGTGACATCTTGTCAGTGATTTTTCAGCTAACTTTCAGAGGGTCAAGGTGAACCGAGGCTCCATCAGCATAAGGAAGTAGGAGGTGGGCTAACTGAAGGGAGCATCTTATTTAGCTTTCTATTGTTTTATCTGAGTTAAAAGTAGTTGAAAAATATAGGGAAGCTAACAGTGATTGATCAAGTTCTGACCATTCTGGACTGATTGCCATGCCACTTTGGCTTCCCACACAGGTTGCTGCTAAGGTTGTGGGTCAGAGTTCTATTGTCATAGATGGTTTGGCCATTGTCCCTTTTTCCTTCTTTGGGAACATGTTCTTTATTCTCAGCAAAGAGGGAAATCACAGATCCTTTTCTGTCCTATTGCTCCACATATAATGCAACAGATAATTACATTTGGATTCACCGTTGGCCCATAATTTTTGTCCCAGACGAGGTAATACAATGATCACCCACTACCTCAACATGTCTCTTTAAAACAGTGCATGCCCTAATGGAGAGTATCCCCATCACCTACCACTGATAAATGACAGAGTAATGACAGGACAAAGGCCAAGGAAATGGTCTGGACCACAAAAACCCTCCTCTTGTAGGTAAGAGCTGGCACATACTATAAGAAATACATGGGTGTTTTTAAGCATTAAAACTAATAAAAGGGAATAAAGAACACTGAGCAATTCTTTTTTTCTCAGTCTTTGTCACTTAATTTCTTGAAGAATATATGTATTTACTATTTTAAAAATCATAGTGTTCTCTGGACCAGAACAGGGATACAGCAAAACCTAAAATAAATGAGGCTGATTTTAGCAAATGAGGAGATGTCTGATTTGGGCATTTGAAGTAGAGAGAAAGCAGAGAGGAGGTAGGCTCTGAATATGTTCAAAATAATCATCCAATTTGGACCACACTGTCATAGAAGTGGTATAGTGATAGCACTACAGAGATAGTAGGAGACAACAACTTGAAGCTAGAAAGAAGTCATGCTGTGTATTTCTCTGAGTGTCTGGATTTTATTAAATAAGTGACAATGATCTTCACTGCCATGTCTTGTGACAATGTGTAATGACAGAATAATCCCACTAGGGGGAGGGACATGCAGGATCTTGCAAGCCAGTGCTACAAAGTGCTAGAACAGGCTAGAGAGGGATACTCCCATAAGAACGGCCTCAATGCAATTTCACATTTATAAAAGCCAAAGGTGTAGAAAATGCAGGAGAGTAGTTGTATCTAGGGTGTCTGTGCAGAAGGTAGATGTTGTGAGGAGTTACAGAGGGTGGAGTTTCAGAATCATGTGAACACTGGGTCATAAGGGGTAAAAGAGACAAATCATGACTTCTGTACAGGAGAACATGATAAAATAAGATCAAGTTCAGTAAAAAATAGCAGAAAATATGTAATTGCAGTGAAAATGTAGCTAAGATTTAGAAGCACTACATTAATTCATAAAATTTATGTTAAGGTTAATTCATTCTGCCAAATACAGAAAAATGTATAAAATATTTCACACGAAAGCATCCATGCTCTTATGTGTTAAGTTCTCTCCGACATCAGAGTTACAGGAATTCATCTGTAACAACTTGAGAATGGGTGTGGATGAGACTTGAAAGCATGACAGAGCAAATCAGCACTTGGACAAAGTACACTAATACTTTTGTAAAAAGTTTCTCTGGAAAATTTGTTTTAGGTTAGCTAGAAGCATAATGTGTTCATCATGTTTGCTTTCAAATTTATTTTATTTTGTCTTCAACTTTAGTGTTGTTTGGCTCTCCCTTTAGCTCTATGGAAACATAATGCCTGTTTAGCTCTTCTCTTTCCATTGTGGGTTTTAGATACCAATTTAGAAGGATGTATTATTGCCAAAAGCTTATTCACTCTGCCATGTGCTATTTGGACTATCAGGGAGCCCCTTATATATTTTAGGAAAAGCTTGGTTTAAGGGTTGGAATGAAAAAAAAAACAAAGAGAACAAAGATAGTTTAAACTTATAATATATACATTGGCTTTGTCCTGGGGAGAGGAAAAAGGTTGCGTCCTGAGGCCAGGGGCAGCTTGGGAAAGGACAAAGACCATAGGTAGGAAGGATAGGCCCCTTTTTCCTGGAGGCCACAATCATCCTGAGAAAATTGAATCCACAGATAATCAAAGAAGAGAAGGGGAACTTCAGGTGAAAATTAAAACAACATAAAAATTTGAAAAAACTTAAAAACATATTAGAGATCTTACTCCAAAATAGTTCAAGGGGATGATGTAATTTTATGAATGGAAGAGTTCTTTCACAGGAAAATTGACTGACTAGAAGGTATTTGATGACATGGACAATGTGCTATCAGCATTGCTTATCCCATGGGCCCAGTAGAGTGTCTTATATATTAATATAATAATTTTGCAATAGGTTTTTGAAATGATATCCTTATGGAAATAACTCAATAAACTTACTCAGATTTATATTGTATACTACAAGAAATAATCTATGTTAAAAAATATGGGTCAGTATATTAATCTATATTCCCCCTTGTAGCAATCTGAAAACATATCAAGCCATTTTATTGCATATTTTTCCACTAAAACATATTAATGGAGATTTAATTTAAAAATAATAATAGCCTCCATTTAACGAACACTAAAATGTGACAGATATTATTGCACTAAGTTTTCTACATACATTATCTCATTTACTTTTCATAAGAATTCTATAAGATAGGCGCTATTTTTACAACAATCTTTGAAAATAGGGAACTAAGGGTAAGAGCTATGTATTAACTGGCCAAGGAGCCAGAATTTATACTCAAGCACTCATCAGGACTTTGACTTCTTATCCAAAATTGTAAGCCAGTTTAGGACACACTTCCTTATTATTCACATAGCTAGGCCCATATAAATTGTAATAAAGATTTAGCAATTTGCTCAAATCATGCAGCTGGTAAATGATAGAAATGAACTTATATTTTGATGTAACAAGTAGAATATTACAACTAAAACAACTTGGTAAAAGTATTAACATTTACAAGAATGACCCTCCAATCATTAACTACTAATACTATAAAACTAGATTAAATATATTAAGCAATTACTTTTAGACACTGGTCAACAGTCAATGTAGAATTGTGGTTCATGAGGTAAAAGAAACAAATGAGAATTTAGGATTACTCCAGCTTACTGCCTAGAGTTAGTTTCCAATCCACAGTGTAGGACAATGAAACCAAATAGAGCCCAGGCATCCTGGGCTGTCTTGATAATACAGAGTTGATAAGACAGGTATCAATGTTCATGGAAATTGAGGCAGCTGGAATTTGAAGGGCAGAATACTGAAGAGGATGGAACTATACAAAGACAAGGCTACTAAAATCTGGGGAAAGCACCACTGTAAATAATATTCCAAAAGTTCCTACAACTCATAAAACTATGAGACTAGTTTGTGTTTCCACCATGCAAAGGGCAGAGACTTCAAAATAAAAAAACCTCATGTAGAGACCTCAGGAGGATATTACCATTTTAGTGACATTTAATTAACTTTAGAATAAAAACTATACTGGATCTTCTTTAAAAAACATTCAAATCAAGTCCTGAAAGGATTATGCTCACTACAAGTAATTTAACTCTGTGCCAGAAGAAAGTCAAATGCTTTTTAAAGAAATGTAACAGAATCCATTATGCAACAAAGTAAAATTTGCAATCCCAGGTATCTACTCAGAAGTTGTCAGGAATGTGAAGATGCAAAAAAATATGATCTTTTGATCAATAAATAAACAATTCCACAAATGATTGAGATGCTTGAATTGAAAGAATAAGCCTTAAAACAGGAATTATAAATGTTTCATATGCTGAAGAATGTAGAAGTAATAATGAACATGGTAAAGAGAGAGAAATGGAAGATATAAAAATATAAAAATGGAACTTCTATAAATTAAAATATTATATCTGAATATGTGATCTATCTATCTACCTCTATCATCTCTCTATTGTCTGAATAGTAAAGATAAAGTAGAATCCCCCTAAAATAAAAAGACTGACTGTAGTTATGAATAACCCACAATAAATATAAAGAAAGATTATAAGTTAAAAGACATAAAAATTACACACATGCTAATTAAAAGAAAAGAGGCATAGCTATGTTATTATTAGAAAAAAAATCTATAGAACTAGGAATGCTATCACAGATAAAGAAAAATACAGTCGATTTTTGAACAGCATGGGTTTGATATGCAGGTTTACTTACATTTGAATTTTCTTCTGCCTCTGGTACTCCTGAGACAGCAAGACCAACCCCTACTCTTTCTTCTTCTCCTTAGCCTATTCAATGTGAAGACTATAGGGTAAAGACCTTTATAATGATTCATTTCCACCTAATGAATAATAAATATACTTTCTCTTATAATTTTCTTAATAACATTTTTCCTCTAGGTTATTTTATTATAAAATATAGTATATAATACATATAACATACAAAATATGTGCTAATTGACTGCTTATGTTATCAGTAAGGTGTCTGGTCAACAGTAGGCTATTAATAGTTAAGTCTTTTGGGAGTCAAAGTTATATGCGGGTTTAGCACCCCAACCTCTGTGTTGTTCAAGAGTCAACTGCATTTCATAAGAAAAAGAGGTAAAATTATCAAGAGGATATAATTTTAAATGTGGACACACACAACTACGGAGTTTAAAAAAATATGAAGTAAAATAAAACAGAACTAAAAAAAATTAATATCACAGTTACAGTTGGATGTTTTAGCGTTTTTTTACTAATTGATAGAACATATCAACAGAAAATCAGTAAAGATATGGAATATTTGAAACTACTATAAACTAACTTTTTCTAACTGACATTTATAGAGCACTCCACCCAACACAGCAGAATACACATTATTTTCAAGTACACTTGAAACATTTACCAAGATAGAACATAAGCTGGGATGGGAAATAGTTCTCAACAAACTTAATTGTGCTGTTATTATTCAATATTGTATGAAAAAGTACACATTGTAACCCTTTCCTCTCCCCATACATAAACAAACTGAAACAAATCATACACTTTAATATTAGAGTAAAACTATAAAACTTCAAGAAGAAAATAGGAGAAAATATTTGTGAGTTGGGTTGGGCAGCCATTTCTTAAGACAAACGAATGAACCTTAAAAAAATTAAAGTTTTGCTCTTCAAAAAAACATGATTAACATTGGTAAGCAAACAAAAAGGCAACCGAAACACTGGGAGAAAAATATTTGGAAAGATGTATCTCATAAAGGATTTCTATCTAGAATATTTAAAAAAACTTTTATATCCCATTAATAAGGACACGATCAAACCAATTAAAATGGGGAAAAGAGTTGAACAAACATTGAAACAAAGAACCTATATGAAATTCTAATAAGCATTATTAGCCATTCTGAAAATGCAAATTAAAATCATAATGAAATACCAGTACCACCCATTTTTTAGCAATCTCACTCCTAGGTATTTACCCAAGGGAACTGAAAACTCATGTCTATAAAAAAAAAGAAAACCTTTCATGTGAATATTCATAGCAGCTTTATTCACAGTTGCCAAAACCTTGTAGCTATTCAAACAACCATCAACTGCACAAATATATTGTGGTTTATTCAAACAATGGGAGATTGCTCAACAGCAAAAAGCAACAAAATGCTAATACACACATCAATTTGGATGAATTGCAAAAGCATTATCCTAAGTGAAAGAACTCAGACGCAAAATACTGCATTCTGTATGATTCCATTTACATAAAATTCTAGAGAAGGCAAAACTATAATGAAAGAAAGAAAATTAGTGGTTGCCAAGGACCAGCAGTGGAGCAAGGAGATTGACTACAAAGGGCACAAAGGAACTTTTTAGGATGATGGGAATATTCTGCATCTTCATTGTGGTAGTGGTTATATAACTGTATTACATTTGTCACAACTCTTGTAATTGTGCATTTAAAATTGGTGAATTTGACTGTTTGTAAACAATAATAAGGTTGATTTTTTAAAAATCATGTCCCCTTCCCCCAAGAAACAAGATTTAAAAAGAAAAAAAAAATGATTTGGAACCAAACTGTCTGAGTTTCAATCCTGTCTTTGCTACTCACTAGTTGTGTAACCTTAGAGAAATGACTTATCCTCTCCTTGTTATCTGTACCAAGAGGAGGATGATATCTCCCTCATAGGGCAGTTGTCATCTAACTATGCAAAGCATATAGATGAGTCCCCAGCATAAAGTGCTCAGGGAAGTTTTGTTTTTCCGATCTGTTGCTCCTAACTTTGCCACCCAACTAATTGTGACATTGAGCAGATCATTAAAATTCTATTTACTCTTTTTTCAACTTAAAAACATCATGATTACATAGATCTCCATGGTCTTTCAAGCTTTCTGATGCCCTAAAGTCTGTAACGATACAGAAAACTGTTTTTGCACTCTATTAGAAGACATTCTTTGCAAAATTGATTCAAGGAAGGTTTCTAAAAGAAAGAACTGCACCCTGTATTTGTGTTTGTCTAATAGATCAGTTCACTTTATTTGGCAGAACTCTTAGGATGGCACGTACCCTTTCATCTTAAATAAACCATGTTTTGCTATGGAGATAGACTAAACAAATATATGAATTTGATCAAAATCTGTTGTCTTGACAGTTTGCCAGCAGCACATCCTTTTTGTATAGCTTTGCTTTTATTTCTGATAAATCATGTAAAATTATCTTTCAAGATTGATAAAAGCCTTCCAATTTGCTTAATGTAATGAAGTTTATTAGGACTACAAGTTTCTCTTGATGTAGAGTATTTGGAACTTCAAATTCAGGAGCTTGTACCTGATCAGTATTTTCCCCTAGATACTTCATCACCTCCTCCACTTCATGATGCGGTCCTTGATAATGTAGTCATGCTCAACTAGCTGGAAGGCCATACACATCAGGGAGTAGAGTCCTGACATACAGTTGACAGAATTGTTTGTTTTTCCTGTTCAATATACTTATCTTAAAGTGATTTATAGTGGAATGAATTAGAATCTAGTGGCAAAAAGGCTGAGTACAAAAGAATTACTTGAGCTACTGCAGAGAATTGAAGGGGAAATACGATTCTCTGAAAATGCTATCAAAAAAAATCTTTCACTTCTTGCAGGGAAAACAAAAGATGTGCTTCAAGAGCTCAGCCAACTTAAAGTTCTTACATATAAATCATACATTTTCCTGTCATAATAAAACACAATCCTTGCTTTCAAATCTCTTGCAAAGATACATCAAGATTAATTTCAATTAATAAAATTTCCTGACATTTTCTTGGATTCTCTCTATGAAAATTTCTGATGATTGATTACATGTTTAATAAACAGTATATATTGCAGCTGTCATGTTTTTGCTAAAACTCGATTTCCCCTCTGGTAATTGTGTGAGGGGAGAGGAGCATGATTACACGTCTTATCAGCATTTTCTTGAAAGATATTTTATGCAAAGATCGCCAAGCCTAATTCATTCACAGGACTGCAGTCAGTGAAAAAGCTTGGGGTACTTCTGGATGTCATCATGTACTTACCTTATTAAAGATGTAAACCTCACATTGTTGCTCGCCCTCAGGACTCCAGGAGACTGAGTCTGAAAGCAAGGCTCTCTGACTACTAATCTCATGTGTTTTATCTTGAGTTTTTCCCATTTTTTCTGTGCTCTGAGGAAATATCTTCACCTGGAGGTAATGATCCTTTAATAGTGGAGTCATAGAGAAGAGTAGAGACTTTTCCTTCCCTCCAAAGTCTTCCATTATTCATCATATAAATGGGAGAGCATAGAGGTATTTCTACTATGTTTGACTCCATGTGACAGTAAAATCGTAGTTCAAATTCAGCTCTCCCATCTTCAAGAAATTGAGAGATTAAGCTTAGTGAGTAAATTATTTAGAAATCAGGTGTTAAGTATCCACTGTGTACAGCTGGTTTTTCTAGAAGATAAAACTTTCTGTGATTTTGTGAAAAATTGGTATTAATTCATCTTTAACTATTTGATAGCATTCACTGGTGAATTTATATGGATGTGGGCTTTATTGGGAGAGAGATTTTTCTCTTCTTTAATTTTTAAAAATTGATAAAAATGTGTATATATGGTATACTATATAATGTTTTGAACTAAGTTGTGGAATGGCTAAGTCAAGCTAATCAGTATATGCATTACCTACATAGTTACTTGAGGTTAGAACACTCAAAATCTACTCTTTTATCAATTTCAATATATACATTGTTTTTAACTATAGTCACCATGGTATACAATAGATCTCTTGAACATATTCTTCTAATCTAACTGAAATTTTGTATCCTTGGACCAACATCTTAGGGGGAGACATTCTCAAATTATTACTTCAATACTTCAATTTCCCTAGGTTTCTTGACTTTTTATATTTAATTTTGAGTCAGTTTGGATAGTTTATGTCTTTATAGGAATTTATAAATTTCATCTACATCTATTAATATTTTGTTGGCATGTAATCTTCATACTATCTTCTTACAGTCCTCCTTTTAGTTTCTGCAAGGTTGATTGAGATGTCCTCCTTCATTCCTGGTTTTAGTAATTTGTGCCTTTTCTCTCCTTTTCTTGATGAGTCTAACTAAAGATTTTCAATTTTACTCATATTTTAAAAGAGCCAACATTTGATTTAGTTGATTTTATCTATTGATTTTTCTATTTTTATTTGCTCATACTTTTATTATTTATTTCCTTCTCCTTGCCTTGCATTATGCTGCTTTTCTTTTTCTAGTTTATTAAGATACAAAGTTAGATTAATTTGAGATTTTTCTTATCTTTTCATATAGATGCTTACACCTTTAAATTTCCCTCTAAACACTGCTTTAATTGCATATCTTTAGTCTTGATAATTTGTGTTTTTATTTTCATTTATCTCAACATATAATTTTCCTTGCACTTCCTTCCTTGACCCGTTGGTTATTTTGGAGTTATTATTTTTTTAAAATGTTCACATAGGTAAGCATTTTCAAAATTCCCTGCTGTTATTTCTAACTAGATTTCCTTGTGGCTGGAGAACATATGTTGCATGATTTAAATCATTTTAAATGTATTGAGATTTCTTTTATTGGCTAGCATATGATTTATCCTGGATAATATTCAATGTGTACTTGAGAAGAATGTGTATTCTGTTGTTGGTTAGAGTTTTCTATAGATGTTATCTAGGTCTAGTTGACTGAAAGTGTTGTTCAAATCTTTTATAAACTTGCTAATTTGTTTTATCCATTATTGAGAGTGATGTATTGACCTCTGTAATAATTATTTTAAAATTGTCTATTTCTCACTTCAAATATTTCAGCTGTTTCATGTATTTTGAGCTCAGTTGTTAGGTGCACATATTTATAATTTTTAAAACTTCCTGTCAAACTGACACTTTTATCATCCTAAAATGTCACTTTGTTTAAAAAATAATACTTTTTTGTCTTAATGTCTACTTTGTCAGATATTAGTATAGCCACTCCAGATCTCTAATAGTTGCTGTTTGCATGGTTTGTCTTTTTCCATCTTTTTGGTTTCAACCTATTTCAATCTTTGGATCTAATGTGTCTCCTGTAGATATGCTTGAATCTTGTTTTTTGAATATGTCTGACAATCTGTGCCTATTGATTAGAATGTTTAACCTATTCACCTTTAATGATATTGCTTGTATATTTGAATTTCCATATCCCATTTGCTATTTGTTTTCTTTATCTTAGGTGTTTTTTTTCCTGTTGCTTTTTCTCTTTTACTGTGTTATATTATATTAAATGGATATTTTCTAGTATTCCATTTTAATTCATTTTTAAAATTACATATTTTTAAATAAAATTTTTATTTTGGAAAATTTTACATTTACAAAAATTTGCAAAGATAGTACAGAGGGTTTTTATGTAACCTGCACCCAGTCTCCATTGTTATTATTATCTTATGTTAGTATAATACATTTCTCACAATAAGTTAACTGATATTGCATTATTATAACTAAATTGCATACTTTATTCAGATTTCATTAGTTTGTACATTATGTATCACAGGATTTCATTCCGTCTACCACATTGATTTCAGTAATCATGTCTCCTTAGTCTCCTAAGATTTCTCAAGCTTTACTTATTTTTTTAATGGCCTTGACATTTTGGAGGAATGTTGGTCAGATATTTTGTAGAACTTCCTTTGATGTGTGTATTTCTGATGATTTTCTCATGATTAGCTTGAGGTTATTGGGTTTTAGGGGAAAGGCTTCAGAGGTAAAATGTTATTCTTATCATATCAAAGGTACATGCTATTAATCTGACTTATAACTGATGATGTTAAGCTTGATCACATGACCAAGGTAGTATTTGTCAGGTTTTTCTACTGTAAATCTTATGCCACCCAGTTTTTGGAAGGAAATCACCATATACAGACTATACCTAAGGAGTCAGGAGTTATGCTTCATTTCCTTGTGTGGTAGTATTTATGTAAGTTACTTATATAGAATTCTTTTCTGTTTGGGAGATTTGTCCATTTATCCTAATTTATTTATTTATTCAATCATCTTTATATGAATGTGAACTCATGCATATTAGGCCTATAGTTATTTTATTTTATTTTATTGCTCAAAAAGCAGTATTGGCCCTTCTGAGATTTTTGAGTTGGCACTTCTGTCCCTTTGATGTGCCCACATTGTTTTGCTTTTCTGAGCACTTCTTTTCTTCTTCTGAGCACATCTTTTCTGACACTACAAGATGCTCCATGATTTATCTTGTATATTTCCTGCTCCAACCATAAAATCAACCATTTATCCAAATTGACCTAGTTTCTTATATAGAATAATGATATTAATAACCAAACCTGGGAGCTGAATGGTACTTGTTTCTGTTTGGATATAGTTGTTTTTGGGTCTTCTCAGTAGATGAGGCTTGGAAACATATGTGTGTATACTAAATCATTCTTATATCTGTACCTATATTAGACTAGCCATGAGTTCATAATAGTGTATCCAACTCTAATCCAGTAGCACATTTTATTCTAGCTTGGTCCCTTTGCTTATCTGTAACCTCCGATTCCAATAGCAAGAAGCCTGGCTCCTTCCACCTGCCAACTATTTGCTTATTTGTTCAATCTTGGTATACATGTATAGTGGACTCAAAATTGTCACTCTGTACTCCTGTGGAAAAGAACATTACCAACTAGAGAACATTGGCTATATATTGATTATTTTGTCTTTAGTCATGTGTTCCTCACTCATCTCCAAACTCATTTGGGGCAACAAATCTTTTTCCCCTGCCCCGTCAGTGAGGCTAACTCATACATTTACAATATACTTAGATTTTTTTTTTCACACGATCTGCATTCGGTCCTGGCATTTCCCAACTTCCTAATTGATATTTTTTATCTGTGTACATTAAGGTTTACACTTTATGATATAAATTTCTATGGATTTTCACAAATGCATAGACATGTATACATCTCTATAGCATCAAACACAATATGTGACACCCCCTAGTGTTGTGGCCCCCAGCGATTTCTGACTCTCATGCTAGCCCACACTCAGTCTATAAAAATTCATCAAAATTAATATGGAAGTTATTGGTTCTACCTATTTGGGTTTCCAGTTCTCCCTTTAGTTTTTGTAAGGTTGATTGAGATGTCCTCCTTCATTCCTAGTTTTAGTAATTTGTGCCTTTTTTCTCCTTTTCTTGATGAGTCTAGCTAAAGATAGTCAAATTTCCACTGTTGTATCTCTTTGGATGCACCTCATTATTCAGATTTTGGGGGATGGCAATTTGATCTACAGCTTCAGTTCTATGAAATACCCAAGAAAAACTATTATTTTTAGTTTGTAAAGCTTTTTATCATTGTAAGCACAAGAGTGACAACTTCCATAATTATCGAAGCCAATTCTTTCTCTTTCTCTCTCTCTATATATGTATATATTATATATATACATATATATTATATATAATATATTATTATAATATATAATATATTACATACACACACACACACCTATATATATATTCTATTGGTTATATTTCTCTGGAGAACCCTAATACAAACCTAAGGAGTAAAATAAATACACATTAGACCATGCCAATATAAATAAGTAGTTGAATAAATAAACAACTGCGGAATAAGTGATAATTGGTCCTTGCAGAATAATTCCAAATTAAAAATATGGGAGAAATAAGAGAAATTTTAAAATCACCATTAAACCCCTCATGATAATTACTGTAGTCAAAACCCACTGATAAATGCTGAAATTTTAAGCAGAAAGAGGATATTTGAATAGTCTCAAATTTTCTCTCCCCAAATGTTTAATTGCAAAGCGAAAAATTGTGACATTATAGTGGAGAAACTTGGTAGTAAATACCTTGATCAGGTGACCAAGGTTAACCCCATAATAAGACATCCTGTGGTCATGTGTTTTCTGACATAACAATGTGATATTCTTTTTTCTTTTTTTTTTTTTTTTTGAGGCAGAATCTTGCTCTGTTGCCTATGGTGTCAGCCTAGCTCATAGCAGCCTCAAACACGTGGGCTCAAGCGATCCTACTGCCTCAGCCTCCCAAGTTGCTAGGACTACAGGCACATGCTACCAATGATGCCAGGCTAATTTTTTTTCTATTTTTAGTAGAGACAGGGTGTCACTCTTGCTCAGTCTGGTCTTGAATTCCTGAGCTCAAGGGATCCTCCTGTCTCGGCCTCCCAGAGTGCTAGGATTACAGGTGTGAACCACCACGCCCGGCCCACATTGCTTTTCTTTTGCATTCATTAGGATTTCAAAGCACCCCTTAAAGAATCCTATTTGAGTAAAACCAAATTTGAGAATCCTGATTTTTTGCTTCTCTTCTTTAGGGTAAATAATTTTAATTTCTTTAAAGTTTCTTCATGCATATTCTTTTTAAATATACTGTTCATATTTGGGTTTTTTTTGCTCTGTATTCTCTCCAGATACTCTTCAGTTCCCTTAAATTTTGGTGAAGAAGTATCCTGATTGACATAGGCTAAAGGAGGCAATATTAGCATCAATATTCATTTCCCTTTGACCCATGGCTAGGGCTATGCAAGCTAATCTTGAAATACTAATAAGAGGCATGTTGAGGGAGGAAACCCCAGAATTCTAAAGTTTGCATAAATGTGGACTAGACTGCAAAGGATATAAGAAAAAATAAAGACTAAGACTGGAAAGAGCTGACTAAATTGTTAAAAGTATAGTTTATAAATAAAATTATAGTTTATAACTTACTTATTAATATGTTTTCCATAATTTAATAGCTTATTTTGGAATCTAAAATAGAAATAAACCTTATAGAACACCTAAAATTTTACTTTTAATTTTCAACCATTTGAAAATATTGAAGTAAAGATATTACTCATGTTTAATAAATTGACTTTACATAATAGATACTGAAGGAATCATTTAAACCACCCAATACCAAAACTGTAAGAAAATTTCATATTAGAGTATATTGTACATAAAAAGAATTCTAGGTTCTTGTCAGGTGCTGTGATTAGCAATATACATGACTTTAGCTCAGCCACTTGACTTCTCTGAGTCAGATCCAGGATGGTCATGTGGGGACATGCCAACTCTCATTGCAAAAATTTCAAAAGGAACTCTTCATTCACTTCATAGTCTATTGAATAGCATCACTGGCATTATACAAAATAGTGGCCCTTCGTGTCTTGTTAGATAAATAAATCAAGTTCCAGGGAGTTTCAAAATGAAAGCAAAACAAGAAGGTGACAGCCTGGGTTCTAGAATTTGATTGAAAAAAGGAGAATTTCTGGACAAGGATCACAGTTTTAAAAAGGTAGGACAATTCTTAGCATGCCATGGATTTGCCCATTATCTTGACATTTTTCTGCTTAGTTATTTTTAAAATTTGGGTAGAACATAAATACAGTAAAATACCGTAATATGAAATATATAGCTTAACATAATGGTTTTGAGATACATCCTCATTTCCACACATAGAAATATTTTTATGTTGCTGAATGGAATTTCATGTAAAGAAATATGCTGCTCTATTCATTTATTTCACTTATAATTTGCTTTTAACTCAATTTCTTTAAGAAGAAATTATAATTGATCTAAGACAATTTGGTTATAACCAAATATGAGGTTGTTTTGGTAGACATTGATAACCTCCAACCATTAAAGGTAGAAAAATGTCTCTAGGTCTCCTCTACCAGGACTCACCACCCATGGTACATTACAAGTCATAAATAGTATTCTGTTACACACACCACGTTTATGAGAAAGTAGACATAACTTTGTTCTTCTAGGCATTTCAGTATGCATTTTGCCTCCAATCTCTACACAAGGTAAACATGACACTATTCAGAATCCTCCAAAAAGGGCTGAACACAAAAAACAGATATATCTTACACCTGGGGCACCAATCTAAAAGGCACAAGATCCTAGATTTCCAGACCTCTTGTCCCGATTTGTTCAAAGGCAGAAATATAGACACTATTCTAGCAAATCCACATATGTTAAATACCACTCAAGTCAGAAAGTGTAATCTTTTCTTATATAATACTAATTAACAAACTGTCTTGTGCTGATCAGAGATAAAGATAGTTGAAGGGTACCAGTGGAGTTAGAATTTCTGAATATAATTCTGAAATGCTAAGTAAATAGGCCCAGTAGTATATGTATACTTTTGATTAGGGGCCTCGAAAGTTCACTAATGATCTCCAGACTATAGACTGAAAACCAGCACACACATTCTATATTGTACAAAGCATATTTTAAATATTTTAAGTAAATTTCAGACAGCATTACAAATTGCCTTAAAAACACCCACGTTCAACTTGCCAAATAGAACTAATCTCTACATTAAGGAGTTAGCCTGGGGAGTCTACTCTTTTTGACAGATTGGAGAATGCCTATGGCTGTTCATTGGTTGACTCTGTCCTAGCTTCTCAGCTCTGGGCCATCTGTGACGTTTAACTCTCTGTAAAGCGTCAAAGGTTGGGAGAAAGAGAACAAAATTATATCTGTTATTACAGC
This sequence comes from Lepilemur ruficaudatus, assembly GCA_963574885.1. Lineage (NCBI taxonomy): Eukaryota > Metazoa > Chordata > Mammalia > Primates > Lepilemuridae > Lepilemur > Lepilemur ruficaudatus. The sequence continues at coordinate 33,315 of CAUYRT010023960.1, forward strand.
ATATTGTTGAACATGAGTTCCTAGCAGTGAACTCTGAAAACAATGGGAATATATCCTGTATTCATTAGCTATTGTCACAACACTTAGTGACTTTAACAGAAATTTTTATTTCATTCAATCTGCAGTAGCATAGTGCTATTCACACACCTGGGGAAAAGATGATCTAGGCTGTGCTTGGCTGACTCAGCTCTATGCCATATGTTTAATTTGAGGCCCAGGCTGAAGGTACCACACCTAGTGAAAGTTCTTCTCTTGGTGATTCCTGAAGTTGAGGAGGGTAAGCAGAAACATGTGAGGCCTTCTAGGGTCTAGATTTGGAACTGGATCTCTGTCAATTCCACCTACATACCATAGGCCAAAGCCAGTCAGCAGGCCAAGCCAAGGTTAAGGGGCAGGCGGGGACACTGGGCCCAGGATGAGGCCACTGCAAGAGGATGAATACAGGGAGGGGTGCAGCATTTGAGCTGATCATTCAGCATGTCACAGTCTCCCCACAAACATACTCTTACCCTTCCCTGAATTAACTATTGCCCTGGTCACTGTATTTGTTAAGACATTACTAATGAAGAAGGAAATGGATTTTGTTCTTGTTTTTAATATTTTTATCCATTTTATGTAAAAATCTCTTGAAAATATCAGAACCTGATGCAGATCTGTTTTAGAAAAATATATTTATTCCTTCCTTTGACAATCAAATATTGAGCACCTACTAGGCACGAATCATGAATCTATGAAATGTATAAAATACAAAGATGAATTAGATATAGATTCTGTCTCAAGGACCTTTGGGAATTGGGGGTTCCGGCTGGAAACTCAGGGTGGAAGTGGCATCAAGAACTGAAATAGAGTAGAGTGAGTAGGGTGGTCAAGACCACCAATTTTCACTCTGTGCTTTAGTTTAATCCATTGACAAGTAGACAAAATAATAACACCCTCCTTACACATTGAGGATTAAATATGCAATATGTAATTTCTGTCTGGCACCTGTAAGTGCTCAATTAATAGCTAGCACATGGCATCAGGTTGCTTTAACCAGATTGTACTCCTCCTCCCCACCAGGGAGATCTAATTGTATTCCCACCTCCATTCTGTTGTCTTGACACTCCTGTGCTAACTTCTGTTCAATAGCTGGCTTTGGTGACAACCCTTGTAATAACAGGCTGTAAAGCCCAAACCACAGGAAGTTATACCTTTGTTAGGGATCTGTTCTGTAATGAAACGAATTATAAACAAGCCTCAATCACTTTTCCTGAAGAAATGTTGAGGTAGATCCTGATTGAAATAGAACCAAAAAACTTGGGTAGAACACTAACATCACCATTCTGACCCTCTGCCATGTAATTTACTTTCCATTGACCTGTAAGTGCACAGAAATAATTCTGACCTGACTGACAAACAGTTGATTTTCTAGAATCTCATTGCCTGAAAAACCACAATCTCAATATGAATCAACCAGGACACATGGCCACTTCAAAAGAAAGCAAACTAATAAGCAAACACCTCAGGATTTCAGGTGGAGTCTGTGTAAGGATTATTCCCTCTCTGCACTGGCATTTAGTCCCTAGCGAATCCCTCAGTTGGCAATGTCAGTCACTGCCCGCCCCACCCTGTGAAGGAAGTAGGAGACAGTAGTTACTCATAAGGATGTTTGCATCATCCAGGATGATAGAGGAGTTGAGGTGGAAAATAGGGAGAGGAGTCACATGGAAAAGTCTTAGTGACTGAGCAGGATGAGTAGGAGGGGATGATGGGAGCAGCAGAGAATGCCATAGAGGACTGGTATGAGGTTCAAAGGAGTAGAGGTTTTTCTGTTATTGTTTATTTAAATCTAAGTTATGTTTTATTTTTCTTCAAGGACTGTTACTCAAATCATTTTTAAAAATCTGTCCTTGAGGAATATTTTGACATTGTGACTTGTATAAATGCCCACATAACACAAAATATTCTAAAATTTCAGTCTCTTCTGTCTTGAAGGGCTTATATCCCACTCTAGAGATAACCATAGACATCTTTTTCATTACCCAAACTATACCATTTAATAAATCAATATTTTTGAAATTGATACATCCCTAACCAGCATGGTACTATTAACCCATAAACTCTCTCCATTTGTACCAGAAGACACTGTTTCAAGTCACTGTATAAAATATCTTGTCTGAATTGATATAATGGCCTCCCAGCTATTAATAGTTTCTTTGCTTCTATTCCTGCCACTTTGTACAACAGCTTATGTGCTCTTTTAAATACATGAATCAGATTACGCTTAAAGCTCTCTAACGGCCTCTTATCACACCCAGAATAAAATGCAAGCATCCTACTAGTCTTATGTGATTTGGCTTTTAATTGTCTTCCTTCTTCATTTCCCACCACTTCAGTCACACAACAAACTTGTTCCTGCCGTAGGACGTTTGCACTTCCTAGTCTCTCCGGGAACACTTGGTTCACTACCTCATTCCTCAGCATTTTGTTTAAAAGCTGATGTCTCAATAAGGCTTTTCTGACCTACTTAATTGAGATTACCCTGTCCTTCCCCAAATAAGTATAATTTTTCACATAATCCTCTTCATTTTCTTTTTAGCATGCATCACTTTCTGGAGTTAGCTTGCCCGTTCTTTTGTTTACGATTTATTTTCTGTCTTCTTCCACTAGAATGCAAACTCCATGTGATAAAGGCCCTTGCCTGTCTCCTTATTACTTTATTCTTAGTGCCTAGTATGTCATAACAAATTGTTGAATGAAAGAATTATTTAGGATTAAATGGGGAATCATCCTCATTTAAAGGCTACAATCAATTTATGTTTGGTAAGAGAGAAGAAAATCACTCTCCATCATTCTAATGGTATGATACAATTATTTTATTTTCTTTCTTTTTTTTTCTTTTTTTTTTTTTTTTTTTTTGAGATAGAGTCTCACTCTGCCGTCCGGGCTAGAGTGAGTGCCGTGGCGTCAGCCTAGCTCACAGCAACCTCAAACTCCTGGGCTCAAGTGATCCTCCTGCCTCAGCCTCCCGAGTAGCTGGGACTACAGGCATGCGCCACCATGCCCGGCTAATTTTTTCTATATATTT
>CAUYRT010023962.1:0-35615 GCA_963574885.1 Lepilemur ruficaudatus
TTGTGATACCTCACTTCGGATAATGGGCTCAAGCTCAATCCAGGAAAATATAAGAGGTGCTAGATCACTGTCATTTCTTATAATTGAGTAATATTCCAGTGTAGACATATACCAAATTTTAATAATCCACTCATAAATTGACGGGCACTTGGGTTGTTTCCACATCCTTGCAATAGTGAATTGTGCTGACATAAACATTCGGGTGCAGATGTCTTTATTATAGAATGTCTTATGCTCTTTTGGGTAGATGCCTAATAGTGCTATTGCTGGATCAAATGGTATTTCCATTTTTAGCTCTTTGAGGTATCTCTAAATTCTTTTCCACAAAGGTTGCACTAATTTGCAGTCCCACCAGCAGTGTAAGAGTGTTCCTGTCTCTCCACATCCTCACCAGCATTTGTTGTTTTGGGATTTTTTGATAGAGGCCAATCTCAGTGGGGTTAGGTGGTATCTCATTGTGGTTTTGATTTTCATTTCTCTAATGATTAGAGATGTTGAGCATTTTTTTATATGTTTGCTGGCCATTATTCTGTCTTCTTTTGAAAAGTTTCTGTTCATTTCCATTGCCCCTTTATTGATGGGATTGTTTGATTTTTTCTTGTTGATTCTTTTAAGTTCTAGATAGATTCTTGTTATCAGCCCTTTATCGGATGTGTAGAGAGCAAATATTTTCTCCCATTCTGTAGGCTCTATTTGCACAGACTCTCTTGATAACTGTTCCCTCAAATTTATTATCATGTCTTTGGAGCTGACAAGCAAATTTTACTGCCCTTACTCTTTGGTGTGCCCCAAAGACCAATGTCTTGGTGCCCTTCAGAAACTCTAAGTCTTCCCAACTATGTATAAACTGGCTTTGTCAAACATGAGTCCTCAGAGAAATGGGAAATGCTATTCAGAACAATGGGATGTAAGCACTGATGAATGGTTATCAGTACAAACTTTGGAGCTCACCCAGGCTAGCTTCAAATCCCCGCTCAACCATTTCATAGATGTTTTACTTTAGGCAAACCATTTTCATCTCAATGAGCCTCAATTTCCCCATCTGTGAAGCATGGATTTTAAGAAAAGTGTCTGTGTTGTACAGTTTTAAAAGGATCAAATGAGATCATATTCATCAAAATAATAGCATGGTATTTGGCACATGGTAAAGTCTCTGTCATGTTGCCAGTTCTATTAAATCTCACCAGCTAGATGACAGCATTCCAAGGGTGGAGATTAATTCTCATTGTCATGTCTGACAAAGAGCCTTTTACATAGTAGGTGATCAAGAAATCTTTTTGAATGATGATTGCTCATCATATTAATGGAGTAGCCAAGATGTTTTCAACATTGTGACTACACGATCCAAAAATCACATAGTTTCAAAACTAAGGCACAGCAAAGGTAAAGGTAGAGAGAGTGTGGAGGCCAGGGGAAGCAGGCCTGGGAGACAGACACGCACAGGAATTCCAGAAGTCATCATCCTGTGAGATCCACACATAGAGATTCCTCATACTTCAGGCCAAAAGAAGTTGGCTGGAGTCTCTGTGTGAAGAGACAGGTGGTTGAGCAAGGGTCTGTGTGTCTCAACGATTCCAACATCTCGCCCACCGAAGTTGCCCTGACACTTCTCACCAGCCAGTGTTCCACTTTTCCACACCCACGCATTAGGAAATTTCTTCTCTCTAGGACGTCCTGGGCCAAAACATCTCCATCTGGACCTTTGAATGCAGTCAGGTCTGGAAGCATTTTGCTTGCAGTTGGAATGTCGTAACGCTGTACTAGAAAGCCGGCCCAACGCTTACATCACTGCTGGAATTTGAACTCTATCCCTTTGCTTGTTGTTCTAGAACGGAGCTTGGCAGTGTGGTAGCTGCTATGCACATATGCCTATTTAAACTTAATTGAAATTAAATAAAATTTGTATTCAGTCTTGTTAGACATACTGCAAGTGCTCAGTAGCCCCTTGAGTGTTAGAGCAGATGTAGAACATTTCCGTCACCATAGAAAATTCTGTTGAGCAGTGTTGCTCTAGAAAATAAGTTCAAGTATCGTGGAAAGAGTGATTCACATGGCAAATAGTGTCACAGCTACTTGAGGAGCATTGATGTTTCATTCAGGTACTGAAGAGAAGCACTCTGGTGTTCCTCTAACCTCTTTTTATCATCACAGTCTGAACTTCATTAAAGACTCCTTAAAGATATTTCACTAAGATATCTCATCAAAAATGTGTCATTTTTTGAGACTATGAATGTTCTAGTTACCTATCGATGTGTAATGAACCACCCCAAATATAGTAGCTTAAGCCAACAATATTATTTGGCTCATAAATCTGCAACTTAGGCAGAATCCAGTGGATTCTGTCATCTTGTCTCTGCTCTACCCAATATTAGCTGGGATAGCTCAAAGGCTGGAAGCTGGAATCATCAAAAGGCTTATATTTCTAGAAGTTAATGCTGGCTGTCAGCTGGGTTATGTCTTTCTAGAGAATCCTGACTAGCACAGTACCCTTCTCTCTTGGCTAGCACTTCAGCTGGGATGATTGCCTGGTAGGGGACCAAAATCCTTACCTTCAGAGGACTTGCGTCTTTAGTTTCTTTGCCATTGTGGGACTGTGGCTGTTGCAGTTTGCCGTACACCATTATTGATAGGCGAGGGAGCATGAATCGACACCCCAAAGAATGCCTGAGTTTCAGGTACAGTTCTCACCATCCCAGCATGTAGCAGCAACCCTAGCTTCTCATGGTGATGAGAGTCCGTTGCACGCACTATTGCAGTAATTCTTTCCTTTGACTGCTGGTCTACTGTCACGAGAAACTGCAAGTTAACCCACACCTCAATTAGACAACAGAGTTATTTGGACACACGTCAGCTACCTGATCCTTTCAGATAACCATACTCTTTTGTCATAGTTCATTTGCAGAGGAAGCCTAAGAAATACATGCACACGAGGGTATAATTTGGGAGATGGGATTTGAGAAAAATGTTCAGATGCACATACCTGCTCATTTCTCAGTATTCAAACAATATTCTCATAACAATAGTCTCATTCCATATGCTGTACTAGCTGTGGGGGGTTCAGAATTTTTCTTTAGGAGCAGCCGTCTGAGTAGAAGGGAACAGCCAAGCAGCAGACCATAGAAATCAATCTGGTTTTATTTAGTATGTTTATTTGGGGTGGCTTTCAGCATGGTGAGGAGGTATAGATAGCGCCCCTTGGCACTATCCAAGGATACTGCTCAGGTAGGAGAGTAGATGGGTGCATTTTGCTACGATTTTCCCCACTGTGATTGTAATAGGAGCCCATCATAGCACATGACTTTTTGTGATCTATGTTCCATCAGTGAGGACTCCTCCCTAATCCAGTTACTGCTGCATTGGACTGTTCTACCCACCTTGTGCTAGCAGGTGGCAGTCACCTCAAGCGTCCCACACTTTACATTCTGCACCAGTACCGTCTCTGGCATGTCTAGAATCTACTAGACCCAGAGCAAGCCCAGGTCCTAAGTATAAGAAAGTTTATGCCCCCAGGGGAAGTCCTCACCAAAGAGGGATTGAGGGTGGATAAAAGCCCCAGCCTTCCATCTTTGGGGTAGACGGTTCTGAGAAGCATTCCACACACTTAGATGTCCCAGCAGAATCAAGCCATCATTTCCCAGAGTGACAGCCTCAGTAACTAATACTGGCTTTTGTTCCTTCCTTCTTTTATCCTCTTTATTTTGCCACTCTTGATGCTTGGGATCAGCTCCCATTTGAAAAGATATAAAGCAGACTTCAGAAAAAGAAAATTATCAGGGATAAATAAAGGCATTTCATAGTGACAAAAAGATCAATTCTCTAAGACAACATAACAAGTGTGCACCTAACAATAGAATGTCAAATACATGAGGTGAAAATGGATATAACTGCAAAGAGAAATAGGTGAATCCGCTATTATAGCTGGAGATTCATACACTACCTCAGCCAGGTGACGAAGGTTAGCACCGACAGTGAAACTTCAGATTGGCGGTAGGTACCCTGCTATAGGTGAAAATGGCGCTTTCCCTCTGTGGTTCTCCTCCCAAAAACCCAGTCTAATCATGAGAAAAATATCAGACAAATCCAAATTGAGGGACGTCCTTCAAGATACCTGGCCAGTATTACTCAAAACTGCCAAGATCATCAAAAACAAGGAAAGACAAAGAAACTGACCACAGCCAAGAGGAGCCTAAGGAGACATGATGACTAAATGCAATGTGGCCTCCTGGGACAGAAAAAGAACATTAGGTAAAAAAAAAAGAAAATATGAATAAAGTAAGTAAAGCATAAACTTTAATAAAATAATAATGGATTAATATTAGTTCATTAATTGTATCAAATGAGCCATACTAATGTAAGCTGTTAATAATAGGGGAAACCGAGTGTAGGATATATGGGAATTCTCTGTACTAGTTTCAAAATTTTTTTGTCTAAAACTGCTTTAAAAATGAAGTTTGTTTAAATAAATGTACATTTTTTGAACAAAGAAATTTGAGGGTGACAGACTGCATAGACAGCAACATAGTGTAGGCTGGGAGTCGGGGAGAGGGCGTGGGAATAGAAACTCAAGGCCCTGCTCTGTTTTGAGCTCTTATACTTCTTGGCTGCATGACTCGACTTCTTGGAATCTCAGTTGTCCCCATTTATTATAATAATGCTAATTTACATTTTAGTAAAATTCATGAGTTCAGGAACCCTGACTGTATCCCCAGCGATACAAGAACAGGGTAGGCACATCATAAATATTCCAGAATTATTTGTTGAGTGAATGAATGACTGAATGAATGAATGAAGGAGAGGGGGAAGGCAGAAAGAGCTCTCACTCCGTCAGGCACAATGTTCTCTTCTCCCCGCCCACTACTCCAGGTAATACACTCAGAAACGCATGCGGTGTGGCCTACTGTTCTCTGCCATTGGCCAGGCAGGGCACTTTGGCTGAGAAAGTTTCTATTTCTTGTCCATACACAACCTAAAAAAAAAAAAAGAAGAAGAAACACAAGCAAGACTCAAATCAAACTGACCCCAGACCCCACGCACTTAACCTGTGCCCACCCTCATCCCACGCCCGCCCTGTGCCCTTAAACTCCTAACGTAGCAACATGGAACATGGAAGGAATTTGCACCTTTTCACATAACCCATGCTGCACTGCTTCTGAGCCTTGACGGAGTCACACTCGATTGTGGGGCTCCTTCCGTGGTGCCAATTATTGGACTCCCTAGAACAGAATCTTCCCTCACCCCAAGACTGTCCCTAGCCTAGTTCTGTTTCCATTTGCCCCCTATCCCAAACCATTTATCTCCATTCAAACTTCGCTTGGATAAAATCACCTCACCCATAATTTGTCTTTCTCTGGATCTTGCAAGGGAGACAAAGAGACAAAGATAAGCATGTGACCTCCCGGTTTACTTGTATGATAACAAGATCTTGTCCTGACACCCCCAGGCCTGGGACTACTCAGCAGGTTCAAGTGAAAAGAGTCATAAGGGTGGGGGTTGGGGGCCGTTGGGTGGGAGGCACCAGAACAGAGACTTTTCCCTTTAAACACCAGGATGACAAAAAGCAGTTCAACTCAGATAGCATCGGAAAACTGCAGCCCAAGGAAGATCTCTGTGCTGGAGTTCCTGGTTTTTGTTGTTGTTGTTTTACCCTTAAGTTCAGACCTAATTGTAAGATAATGACTTGAGAGTAAGATAAAACTCAAGGAGAATGTCAGATTGTGGAGGAGAAAGCTTTTATTCAAATTAAACATCTTTGATGCTAAGAAAAGAGAAGATGGAGGGCAGATGTCAATTGCTATTTTACAGCAATCATCTAATTGCTAAATTCCTCCTTAAGCATAGTGTGTATATATATATATATATATATATATTTTTTTTTTTTTTTCATTTTTGGAAGAGGCAAGGGCAAAGACGAGTTCTTTTCAGCACGGATTCCAGGCCGGTCATCTCATGTGTTTTGAAACGAGCTGACGTTTTAGTAGAAAATTGGGCTTTCAATATACTACTCGAGATGAAAGCTTGTGTCCTGCACTGTGTCGTCTGTGAATGCTGTTTGAACTTTTTTTTTTTTTAATGCTTTTACAGTTTTTAGAGCAATTGTAAGTGCCACACACTTTTTTCCCTGAGTAATAAAACTGGGGGAGATGTTTGCAAGTCATAATATTCCATAAATGGTTCCAAATTTATGGTTGCACTATAAACTATATTAAGCGATCCAAAAACTAGTTTATTTCTTTCACGGGTGCTTTCAGCGTCTATAAATTAGACAGTTGAGCCGTGTAAACGACAGACGAATAGTCACAAAATCACTCTCTGACAAGATGAGCACGCTGACTTTTCAGGAATGTTTTGGGTCCCTCGCTTCCAGGTATTTTAAAATAAATCATCAGTGGAATGGAGTCAAGGCCCCCTCCTGAAAAGGGACCCAATAGGCAAATGGACCCTGACGTCACATTGCAGCCAACAAGGATGTCAGAGGTGACCCATATGGTGGAAAAGGTTTTTCATGTGACTACTGCGTTGTCCTCAAGAGATAACTCTGCCTTCCCATCAGAACTCAAGATCCAAGCCTCCCTTGCAGAAATTGCTAGAGAATAATAATAATAAATATTATTACTATTATTTTTTACTGAAATCTTATAAGGTCCAGGCACTACGCTAAGTGCAATAGATGAATTACTCATGCTATTCTCACAATCCTATGAAGGTTCTTAGATGGGGAAACTGAGGCTTTGGTTAACTAGTGGAATTACTTGGTCCCAGGTAAAACAGCTAAGTCTTTCTGCACCCGAAGCCAAGCCATTAACCACCTCTGTTATTTCTAGACAAAACAATTCTTTTGAGACTAAGCAAATAATAAAATGTCTTGAGTCAGCCTTATGTTCATTGTATCACTCACTATGAATTTAGTTTAGCCAAAATAAGAGAAGTAATAATAAGCATGAGAAGGAAATGGTAGAGTCATCACCTTTACTAAGTGATTACTATGTGCCAGGCACTGTGCTAGACACGGTACATGAAGAATTTCATACGGTCCTTAACGTAGCTCTCTGAAGTAGACTCATTTTGCAGATGAGAAATCTGAGGCTTAGAAAGGTAAAGAAAACTTCCTGGATTTCTTGACTAAGTGGCAGAACTGTGGCTTCAAACCATATCAGACTGACCATGAGACCTATTCCCTTCCTATAGCACTAAGCTGTCAATAGCATCCTTGCAAAAACGGCAACATTAGACTCTTAAGCATTTGTCAGGTCTAATCTGAAATCTAAGTCCTCCTTTAACTTCTGCGTATGCTGTGCATGGTAGAATCAGACTAGAGAGCCCTGGTGGTCTGGCCAGACCCTTTGCCAACCTAATTGCAATTCCAAACCACAAGGACAACTTTCTAAGTCCAAGACTTTGTCACATTTACCATTTTTACTGAGAGCTCATTGCCCTGTTTTGTTTGTTTCTTCATTTGTTTTTAAAATACTGTTTGAAAAACACGAATCCCACATTTCAAATAATCTGTGCAACTCATATCCATTTTCCTTTCTCTCTTACCCTGCTGTAGAGGACATTTGTTGTTGCCTCTCCATCATACCTTCCCCTTATTTTTGGTAACAGACACTTGATTCTCATTTTGCAGAATAACCCTGGTCCACTTCTCCATCCATTTCTCAAAAAAATAAAGACATGTTCCTGGCAACTTCATTTTAGCACTCAGATCCAGCCTTGTTTGAAATGAATTGCTTAATTTTTCTGCGACATGAGCCAGTAAATTCTCCTTTTTGCTTGAGCCAGTTTGATATGGGTTTTGTCGCCTTGCAAGCAACATAGTTCTGAGCCTTCCCAAGCCACAGTTGAAAGCCCAAGTCACAGTTTCCACTGAAAGATTGAAATCACTCTCCACCTCTACTTCCACCCTATCCTCCAATGTCCTCCGCGGCATTGCCAAGCAGTTAGCACTAGAGTGCGTGTTTTTCATAAAAGGGGATTGCTTTCATTGGGTTTGGCAGATATTCTGAAATACCTCGGGCACAGACAGCACACTCTCCAATTAGCCCCATCAAGACCAAACCACCATCGTTGCTTTCTTCTTCCTAGCATTGGTAACCAGATGCCTTGCACCTGTCTGCACTCCTGAATCTTCCTATTGTCTTGAGGATTAAGGGCTGGGGTATGAGTGTGCTCACTATTGATAGCCATGATTATTATGTGTGCTATTCTCAAATGTTGGAAGGGCTGCCAAGGAAGGAAATGGAATGGCAGGCCTATGTGTACTTTTATTACACAAAGCAAAGACCAATAGATAAAAGTCATGAAAAGCAGGTAGAATTTTCTAATAAATGCAGCTTTGAGAAATTTTTAATAAACCCCACCAGTATTGAAAACCATAGCCAAGTTTAAGATCCAATCATTGAATATGTGAGAGAGAGACTCGTGAAAGTTAATCCTTGAGTTAATCAATGTTAAGGTGGAGTATGAAATCTGGAATACCACCTCTATGCTAATGCCTTCCATGTTAATATCACCAGGTCAAAATTCTCCTCTGAGCTTCAAACTCGTATCCAGTATCCAGCTGCCTACTTGACATCCTTTGAATGGGCAGCCTCAGAGCTCCCATTTTAACTCCTTCCTCCCCATGCCTTTGGGAAAACACATCACTCACCTGGAATTTCCCCACGGATAGGTGCGATCATCTTAAAGAGAGGAATAATTAGAGCTCACATATGCTGAGCATCACTGCGGGGCAGGTTACTATGCCAAGCCCTCTGCTTGTAAGATGTCATGAATTCTCAGAACAATGTTATGAGGAAGTTAGTTATAATTGTCCTCATTTTGGTGATGAGGAAACTGGGATGTAAAAAGAAGGGCCTTGTCCAAGGTCTGGGACATGGAAGAGTCGGAACTGAACCCAAGCATCCTGACCTCACAGTTACTCTCTTCTCCTCCTGATCTCCCCTGTATCCTCAACATGCTGAACAAGTTTCCCAAAATTGTAAAAAAACAAACAAAGAGTTACAATAACAAAAACAGGGCGTTTCCTAATTTTTAAAGCTCTTACTATGTTTCATTTAATTTTTAATGGAGACATGCCAAAAGAGGGTGAAAAAAATTGTGGAATACTTTAAATGTGTCCACTTCAAGGTATACATATAACACATAGAGAAACTGTAATCAGCTATAGCAGTACTATTTATAAGGTGATAAGATTATGAAAAAGAAAGCGGTAATTCACAGTGTACACTATAGGTAGGGAGATGCAGTTATAAAACACAAGAAACATGTCACCTTCTTCTAATCTCATCACTGCACCTCTAGGACCATATGGATGGCCTCATTTGGCGGTAATAATTTGAGACAACTGGTTGCTGGAAGGCCCAGGCTAAACAGTCCTCCTTCTTCCTCCTCCTTGATTTGTGGGAGGCCCTGACAATGTGCAAAAGAGCTTAACCAAGAAGTCCTTTGCACCCAGGAGGAACCAGACAGTCAACAGCCGAAACCTAGCCATTGAGTACAGAATCCACATCCCCAGGCCTCCTGCATGCTTGTAACTGCACGATCCAAATAGAGGACACATGCACCAGGACCAAGGGATCTGAGATTTTGTTCTTCTGACTTCTCACTTGTTCGGCCATGGAGCCAAGCCCTGGTGATCGAAGCTGATTCAGACTTTGGACAGAGCCAATTCTTTTCCATTTGGGGAAATGCTAAGAGAAAACTGTTTTAAGGTTTGCCTTCATTATGACTCATGCACTTCAGAACTTTCTTTTGCTTTTCCTTTCTTATTTTCTTTTAAGCTGAAATAGGAGTCAAAGTGACGGGGCTGTCTCTGACTGTGCAGGTTGCACACTGCACAAGTCTGAGGAGCACTGTTCATGGAGACCACAGTGGGACTCGACAATTCTCGTTAAGGTACTTTGATACCCTTTAAGCTTTGGATCCTTTTTTTTTTTTTTTCATTTTTAAATAGGGGGTAAAACCTGCCTTATTTATTCCCTGAAGTTGTTTGAAAGTGTATGGAAATAATAGAGTAATACAGGTAAATGTGCCTCATGAATTGCAAAGTTCCTTAGAGAGTATGAGAAAGCGTGTGTGCTAGAGTCAGGTAAGGAGTTGACTAGCTACCTTTATATAAGCAGAACTCCATTGTTATAAACAGCTCAGTTACTTTATCCATGGAATGGAGGTTCTAAGACTACATGGGAATGATTACTCAGACTATAAACAAACCTAAAGAATTGCAATTCTTCCATCACCCCCTCAAAAAACATATACGCTAGATAAAATAAAATAAAATGGTGTAGGCTTGTTTTTTAGTGGTCGCTGTTGAACCAGATGTTTAATAGGCAAAGTCTGAACTCCAGGGTATCTTTGAACAGGTAGGTCCCTGTCCACATAAACTGAATCCAAAATTTCAATCAAGAAGACATCTCTTTCAATCAGATTTTTATAGTAAAATAAATGTTGTTTGTAGAATACATTGGATGAAATGGATATTCCAGTCAGGAGGAAAGTGAAGTAGCCAAGCAAATCAGACATTCCGTCTTAGCCCAAGCAGGACCAGCCCAGAAGCAAAAATAAAGTCCTGCCAGCAAACCTGATGTTATCACTAGGGAAGCAGGAATTTCTTGAGCCATGTTTTGACTCTCCTTATGGAAGAGAGAGCAGCGTGCTATTCCCAGGAAATGATTGTAACACAAAGCTTTGGCCATCTGCGTGATTTTTAAAAAATCAAACTGCTCTAAAATTACATGGAGACAATCACATTCTGGGTTACTTTGACGTAGTATTTTCCATTAGTGAAAGGGTAGATGATTTCAGCTGCGTAAAGTTCTCTGCTCAATAAAAGCAATTCACAGTTACATTATTTTTTTAATTGATTTTCATTCAGTAGTGCCAAATGAGAGAAATAATTGGGCTCTAATTACCCTGGCATCTGAGTAAGTAGTAGTATAATTTTCCATTTGGCTCCAAAGTATTCTCAATAATTAAGTCATGTCTCTCCTGCTATCTAATTTAAGAACCTGAAAGAAATGAAAGAGTGAAAAAAAAATTGACAAAAGCTTAATCACAAGCCTTATTGATATGCAACTTCTTTACTATCTGCAGATTCATTTTGGTTTTAATCAGGACTGGGGCATAACGCCAAGTTTGGGAGAGAAGGGAGCAAATAGCAAAACTACGTACAAGAAGAAGGCTTTTCCATTGCTTATTTCAGATGGAAATCCAATGCTTGAAAATGTTTAATACTAAGACGGACAGAAAAAATAGATACCATCCCACGGCATGCCTGAGTTTTTTATTTTGATTAGCATCAGTTTGATTGCAATCCAATCCCTTCAGAAACCTGGATGAAGATGTAACATGAATAATTATGATAGTTATTAACTTATATTTATATAACCCTTTATAGTTTTCAAAACACTTTAATGTACATTATCTCATAGGAACCAGAGAGGCAGCATAACTTTGTGCTTAAGATACCAGACCTAGGGTGAGACCGCCGGGGTTCTAATGTAGACTGTACCATTTCCTAGTTGAGTACAATCTTGGGCAAGTAGTTGATCTCTATGTGCTCATTTTCTTCACCTGTAAAATGGAAATGGTACCATCACCTTCCCCATATGTATATAACAACGTGTAACATATACATAACAATGCTTGGAACATTGACATACAGCAAGCACACTATTAATGGTAGCAAATGGCTCAGTCTTTCAGAAATTATAAACCCAAAGTCAAATAACACGGTATAGAACAGTAGTTGGCAAACTTTGGCCCCCTGCCTATTTTTGCATAGCTTGTGAGCTAAGAATGGTTTTACATTTTTTAATAGTTGGAAGAAAAAAACAAAAGAATAAGAGTAATTAGTGACATGTGAAAATTATATGCAACTCAAATTTCACTATCCAAAAATAAAATGTTATTGGAACATAGCTGTACCCATCACTTATGTATTGTTTATGAGCAGTTTTGCACAATAATGGCAGAGCTGAACAGGTGTGACAGAGATCATATGTCCTGAAAAACCAGAAATATTTACTACCTGGCCCTTTACAGAAAAAGTTTGTGGACTCCTGATATAGCTATTAAAGTAAGTTACAAGAGCAGGATCCCCAAAGTAGTACAATTAGGGAAAAAGGGAACTGAAATCATTTTCCAGTTATAGGAAAAAGAAATTAGGGTAGTACTTTGGAGCCAAACAAACCTGGTTGGAATCCTAGCTCCAACCACAGACATCTGTGATACTTAAACCTGTTGGTGTTCAGTCTCCTCACCTGGAAAATAGATTATAATAATAATATTTACCATACTGCTACCTTTCTCACAAGATTGCTTTAAGGACTATACTAGATCATTTATATAAAACAATAGTAAGTGTTCACTGTGTGGTGGTCTTATCAGGCTAAGGACAGGTACAGAGTTCAAGGTCAAGGATGACATAGAACCAGAAAATACAAAATCAATTTCAGGAACTCAGTTCTGAGAATCAGGGAACCAAGTCAAAGTTGAGGAGAGACAGAGATTGCAGTTAGGAGGGATGGGAAAGGCATGTCTTCAAGATTATAAACTGAGCGAGACTCAGGACAGGGAGACAGAACTCACCTGGATGTTCCTAACAGTGTGGTCTCCACCTAACCCTGCAGCTGTTTCCCCACTCGGGTGTGACATGTACTTGTAATTTCAGCTGTCTCTATTATCCATGTTTATCTCCAAGGGTGTAGTCAAGATGAGGAGTACGTGGACAGGAGTGGAAAAAGTTGAGGTGTTGTTCTATTAGGGACCTGTTAGGTTTGAGGTGCCAATGGGACAGTCAAGTATACTTCAGCAGCAGGTGACTGGAAAGGAGGAATTGAGATACAACTGTAGCCAGAATCCACTGGGGGTGTAGTGGCAGTTAACGTCCTCAAAGATGAGATCAAAAAGAAGGACATCTAGGGAAGGAAGATGAGGAAGTCAAGAACAGAACTGGGACAGACACGGTTGGCCACCTGTCCTTCTCAACATCCTGTTCCATTGTTTCCTCCCATCATAACGTCTGGAAAGCCAAATAAATGCTCACTTAGCTGATTTAGTCTCAAAACTCTAAGCTTTGGGGAGTTCTGGATAACAGAAACCCACTGAAATTAGTTTTAATTGAAAAGGAGAAAGACAGTGTTAGAACACAAGACCATTTCAGAGAATACAAGGGTAAGAAAGAAGCAAACCTTATCATGGAACCTATTGGGAGTTCAATGAGACTCAATAATTAGAATTCTTCGTTTCTTGGGTTCTGAACCAATCAAGAAAAAAGGCCAAAGAACCAACAAATGGGAGACTAACTACTACCTTTTGTTCACTTTTGTATCCTCAAAGCCTAATGTGGTTCTGATGCATGGTAGGTACTCAGTATATATTTGTTGAATTCGACTGGGTGAGTAAACGAATGAATGAAATTTTTCTCATCCCAACCAGGAAGTACTTCTTAACGTAAAAGAATAAGGCCCAACCGATTAAATTTCAAGAACCAGTGGCAAGTGATGAGCACAGTAAAATCCATTGCCCACTCGACTATACTTTACTTTTTGATCATGTATCAGTTTTTAATAATATAGTGATTATTTGATTCCCATCTGTCTGACAATATTATAAACTTCATAAGGGTAGAAATTGTGTCCGTTTGGGTTATTATCTAGCACAGGGTCAACAAACATCTTCTATAAAGGGCCAGATAGTACATATTTTCTTCTTTGCAGGCTATAGAGTGCCTGTCAAAACTGCCGAGTGTCACTGTTGTAGGGCAAAAGCAACCACAGACCATATGTAATGAATGGGCACGGCTGTGTTCCAATAAAACTTTATTTACAAAGACATGATGTGGAACATATTTGGTCCACGGGCCATAGTCTGCTGACCCCCGAACTAGCATTAGTTGGAGTTCAGTAAATAATGAGTGAGTATTCTGCGTCAGCTTAATATCAGCTCAGGAATATCTCCCAAAGTGCCCTTTCTCTACTTCCTTTCCTTTCTCTCCTGCAAATTCCATCAAATCGCCAGGGTTTAGTCACTTAATTTGGTGGTCAGTTGGAAGCCATCCAAAACAAAGGAGGACCGACAAGGCAAAAAAGATTTAATTTTTAATTTAAAAATAAAGAAGGGGGGTGTCTAATGCTAGACCTAGAACAAAAACAAAACCGATTTGTTTGAATTGATGTGGCCCAAATATGAGAAAGTTACTTAAGCAATTTTACGAGAAGACCACTCAGGTTTTGAATTTCAAAAGGCCTGACTTCAAGGCCTTTTCTGTCACCTCCTGTGTAATGTTGAGCAAGTGACTTCTTATGGCTGAGCCTCAGTCTCCTGATCTGTAAAATGGAGATTATGAGACCTTTTTTGCAATATGGTTGTGAGGATTAGATAGTGTGTATAAACGCTTAAATTTGTTAATGATTTAAAAAAAAAAAAAACAAAACATGCTCAACAAATTTTATCTTTGTTAGTGTGGGCATTATTGTGGCTTTTATTTGGTTCTAAAACCCTTCGCAAAAAAATAGATTTGTTCTTCTCCCGAAGATCTGCAAAATGCCATTTGGCCCTCGCCAACTTTCATGAAAAATTCAAGACCTTCTCTCAATGTACACATTTCCTTTGACATCACTGCATAATGCAGAACATGTGCCCAGTTACAAAAGAGCAAACAAGGCTCTGTGGCGTACATTATTGATATGTTTTGGAGCACATGCAAAATGAGACGTGGGGGAAGGAAATAAAGTGAACGAAGAGACGGATTTGAAAGAAACGCGATTTACAAGCACAATTAAACCCCCGTGAAATGGTCCTGGCCAAGTAACAATAATTTAAACAGGCTGCCTATAAATTAGGGAAAATTGAGTTCACTGAGCTTGTTTATTGGCAGGGCTGGGTGGGGGTGGATGTTCTAAAGCCATATACGTCTTGTTACCCTCAACAAACAACTAGGCTCATCTTTCCAGTGAAAATAATGTTGATGTAATCAGTATGTCTCCTCGGAGAAGGGAAAGAATATTCGCCTTTTGAGTTTGCCAAGCTACAAATTGTGAGAAAATAAACCATCATTTGGTTAATCGCCCTCCCTGACACATAAGCACACGCAGGCATTTTATCGTTGTGATTAAGGAGCTGTTTTGTATGTTTCCGTGGAGTGTCTCTAGCTATAGTTCCTCAATTAACAGTGGCTCTGGTGAGGAGTGTGATACGTAATCCTTGTAGGAATCAAGCAAGCCTCACGTGTGCGCTTGCTTCCCTTCCAATTGTCTATTTCCTCCATTCTTGAAAGTCAATTTCAAACGGGAGCCATAGAAATTGCTTCTCATGAAGCAAACTTTTCTTCCAGGTGACTTGTACCAAGTAAATGGATCTCAAAATGAAAATAGGATTGCTAGTCTTGCAGAATTTGGAATATCATTCATCTTAGTTTTGTTTTCACTTTTTTTTTCAATTTCCCATCATGCTTGGAATCTGAGTGACACACAGTGAGAGAGTCCTATACTTTCTTGACCTGAAGTTGTGAGAAACAGGATTGCTTCCAAAGAGACCAGGTGTCTGAGAAACTGAAAGTGAGGAAAACTAGGTCTCTTTCTCTTCTCTTAATCCTAACTGCTCAGAACTCACGTGCAGGGAGCCTGTCTCAGGCTATTTTGATAAGTATCAAGCCGACTTTAAAAAACAATGGTCAGATACATTTTAAATCTGCGGAGTTTCTGTGTATAGCAAGTCTTTGACAACAGAACTTATTGCCTGTTATCTTTTCATTTGCTGAGGAGACTGTCTTCCCTACAGAATTGGGACCCCCAACTCAAATGCCTACGGGGGCCAACAGAATATAAATGAATAGAACCGGCCAGGTATTTCCACATTAAATACAGAGAAGTGTTCTTTACTTCTACAAAGAAAATACTCTTTCCCACCTTTCTTGAAAGATACGGTCGTCTGCACTTTGTTTTCACACTTCTGAGTCATGGATACAGAGAAATAGTTCTTCACTCTGTGTAAAGCGCTTTTGCAAGCTCAGTGACAAATGGCAGCTTGCTCAGTGGTGAGTGGTAGGTGCTGTGGTGAGCCAGAGAGGGGTGGCCTCACCCAGAGATGGCAGCTCGAGACACCGCAAACAAGGAACCGGGAAGGTTCGTGCAAGGATGACAAAGGCTCCTCGGTTAGAACAGTACCTGGCACCAAGCAATCATCCAACAAATATTAGCTGTCCTTGTTATTACGGTTGTCATCATTGTCATTGGTTCAAAATGGGTGGGTCTGGAGATGCAAGCTAGTGCTCTGTCAGGTCAGTGGCCAGTGACAGATTTACATTTAAACAAACAATTGACTGATTATTTCCATTCAGTCCCCAAGCTTTCCATCCTCAGAGACCCTTCCCTATTTTGTCTCAAAATATGCTTCCCCACTCCACCCCAATATCCAGAGGCTAAATCCTGCATAGGCTTTAAGACTCAAC
Source organism: Lepilemur ruficaudatus (assembly GCA_963574885.1). Classification (NCBI taxonomy): domain Eukaryota; kingdom Metazoa; phylum Chordata; class Mammalia; order Primates; family Lepilemuridae; genus Lepilemur; species Lepilemur ruficaudatus. Next base: position 16,451 of record CAUYRT010023962.1, read on the forward strand.
TCCAGAGGGGTCAAGGGCCTCCCCACCTTGAGATCTATTCTTCCCCTAATTTAGAATCCAAATTTTCAAAGCCCTTTATCCAGCAGTGTGCTGGAGTCAGCTTGTACCTGCTGGAGAGGAGCAATTGTTAAATCTTCAGGAATTTTGTAAGCCCGGTTTTTCCACATAGCATCATTAAAAATCAAATTATATAAAATTAGAATTCAATGACTTACATTAAAAACAAAAGTGATAATATACATCCTAATTATTTCACTGTATTTTACTGCTATCTATGTTTTCAAGATTATTTAGGTGTAGCCTATCTGTATGGTAGAAATACTTTATCATGGTGGGCTACTACTTGTCTCTTCCCAACTCTGTGTTCAGTGACTTCATATTGCTAACTTGAAATTAGCCATTAGGGGAATATTTACAGTATGGAGATCAGTAATCACTATAGATGACTTCCACGCCATACCCCAGAGCCAGGTGTTAAATATTTAGTAGAACAACGCTGCGTTTATCCTTCTCTTAAATGCTTTAAAAACCTATACCTCTCTCTGGACACTATGTTCTCCTTTATAATACAGATTGTTGGTTGTAAGTCATAAACTCCTTTCAGACAGTACATTTCTGAAAGGCAGGATAGATACCTTGTTCAGGTTTTTATTCTCCAAGCATCTTGCACAGTAGGTGCAATATTTACTTATCACATGGAATTAATTAGAAGTCATAACTCAGTTCTAGGAGGTGGAAATATGGGCTCAAGCATCATATTTAAGTAAAATAATATACTCTCCCTGTGCATGGACTCAATCAGAAGAGGGAGAGATGGCTACAGGGAGGCCAGCCAGAAGATTTTGCCAGAAAGGGGGTCTGTACAGGAAGAGACAAGGTGAAGGTGGTGTGTTCAGTGGTGTTATGGATGAAAAATGGCAGAAGGAAGAGATCAAATTCAGAACTAATTAGTGTGGGGGGCACTGATAATATTGTAGTCCTTATTTTCTGCTTCCCTTATATCAAGATAAAGAATTCCTCTTCACAAATCACTCTGCTTCCTCAAAAAGATCTTCTAAGTGTTTCAAATGATTTGGTTGACAGATGTCAGAATAGGAGCTAGAGTGATTTTCTATGCCAGTCTCTGGTATTTCAGATAGCAACTAATTCCTTCCTTCCTGCCCGCATCTCTTTCTAATGGGAGTCATCCTATGTAGAGCTGCAACAGCCCACGTGACCATGTTTCAGCCATGTGTTCTTGCTTCTACACCTGATTGGCTCAGGGGTGGATATCTGACCCAATAGGCTGGCCAGTGACATGCTAAATATGAAAAATGCTGAGCTGACCAGTCACATCATTGCTCTCTTGAAAACATGGAGAGCTTGAGCCAGTAGGAATTGGTAGAAAGCTGAAAGGGTGCTACAAAGATGCTACAAATTAGAACTGGTGCCACAGCAAGCAGAAGCCATGTTATAAAGCAGTAGAATATTTGAAAAAGCAGAAAAAGGCATTTAGTGGATAAAGGAATTTGCAGCAAATAGAGAAAGACAGGGACTAGGAGAAAGACAGTAATTATAACTGGGTCATAAGGCTATTTTAGTTCCTTGTTTAATGATTATACTTCATAGTTTTAGACACAGAGAATATAAGTCATCTACCCAAGGTCACATATAGTAAGCAGGTAGTCTTCTCAATCTCAGATGGGTGATTATTCTAAAATAGGTATATGATATATTAGCTATCATTCCTACTCCATGCCTAAGATAGTCAAGGTTGATTAAACCAGGAACCTTTATCACAAAACCTGAATTTAGCTTTTATACTCTACTCATTATGAACCCTCAGCAGCCACTGTCCATGATTTAGAGTTAAGAATGGTTGAGTCTATTACTTATATGTTCATTCTGCCATGAAGTTCATTATAAAGTATTGTTCAATAATATTGGTGATATGTTTCCTCTCAAAGGTCAAAAAGGGACCAGTGAAATTAGTCACCTAAAATCCAAATTGAATGTCTAACACACAAATATAAAATGTTTTTTAACAGGATATGGCTTGTAATTTTGGACAGCTATAAACAGCTTGAATTTGTACAAAACAAAGCAAAGAAAGCCATTTCTTAGATAGAGGGATGGTAAAGAAATTAAAACCCATTATGAAAATTGTGCTAGAAAATAAAGGGGAAAGACACACACAAAAATTAAAAAAAAAAAAAAAATCTTCAACTAAGCCAGGAAACAATTGACCATAGAATGCAAGACTTTTCTAATGATATCAAAGATCAAATGATTCAAAATACAAAAAAATTGTAACTATTTTAGCTTTATATGAGTTGTATGATATAAGATAGACTGACCAATTAGTACTCTGGGTATAGTTTATCTTAAAAGACTTCCAAAATTTACTAAGAACTGTCAATCAAACAAAAAAATATCAAATTTGTATAGATAGTTTTCAACTTTTTATATCTGTCAGACAAAAATGTCAGTTAGATATGGAAAATTAGTTTCTATCATGATGGATAGTATTCCAGGTACGTTAGGTCAAAAATTCAAAGTTAATGAAACTTTAAAGCAATAGATGGATGATATCTTTATTGCTTCCCTCTACTATAAGATTCATTATTGAAAATATTTGTGCTCCATTTTCTTATAGCAGACTCTATGAAAAGAGTTGTGGGAGCAATTGTTAAAAATCATTCAATAATGTGCAAATGCTGGGAATCATTTCCAGTTTGTGGATGTGTTGATGAGAATAAAAAATAATGATCATTTTAATGATCTTATGTATTTTGCCAATGCTCATTGGTTGAGTCATGGAAGAGCTTTATAAAGATTTAACTCTAATCCAAGATTTTCTTGAAACAAAATGAATACTTGCCAAATATTCAATAATCAAAAACAAACAATGGCAGGATGACTTATGTTTTTCACTGATATCACACTACATATGAACAAGCTAAATTTGAAGCTTCAAAAAGGCTTGTGACCCAGCTACGCAAGTAGGAGAATTTATGTTAAAATGCAAACTTCTTATGATACCAATTAATAATGATAATTTTACACATTTTCTAACTTGAATCAATTAATAAAATATATATTATAATTGCCAGCCTTATATAAATTGCTGTAAAGACTGTAAGAAAAAGTTGAGGAATACTTTGTTGATGTTGGAAAAATTTAGAGTTGCTTTTCAATGTATGTTATAACCATTTGGTTTTGATGTTAATAATCCTGAATCAACACAAGAGTGGTGAATTTATTTAATTTGGACACACAGATCTGGAACTAATATGCTTTTATTTCAAATTCAAATCAATTCTGCTAAAAGAAATGAACCAGTTTTGTCAATATGGATGCAAATATTAAAGGAAATATTTTTTCATATTAAAGGCAGTTATTGAAAAACTTTTAGATATTTTTGGAACAACTTGGGTATGTGAATCTATTCTTCAGCTGTAAATTTTATGAAATCTAAACACAGATCAAGAATTTCCAATGCAAATAGAGTATACATATTGAAATGTATACACTCAGCTCATTGCCCCACCAATGAGCTTACCCTCTGCCCTATGAGATGTGCTTTTATTAATAGCTGTAAAATACACACCAAATTTCAAAGAAATTTGAAAAAATCTAAAATATTTAATTATATTAGTATGAAAAAAATCTAAAATATGAAAAAATCTAATATAGCTAATTAATGATTCTTGTATTAATTTTATGTTGATATGATAATATTGGGATACATTATCAACATGATTAGGTGAAATGTATTATTAAAATTAATTTCACCTTTTCCTTTTTTTAATCAGTAACAAGAGTAATTTTATCTGCTTTCAGTGATATAAAATATTTTTGTATCATTAGTCCACAATTTTCTTATCTTCAATAATCTTTTACCTAATGGGATTTTGCAATTCTGAACATTCCTTCCTCCATTAAAAAAAACCTCTTAAACTGTTTGAGGAAGAATTATATAACTTAGGTGGGAAATGGCCTGATTTATAGAGAAATATCACTCTTTTTAAAAATGTCCCCTCTCAGAAAATGCCTGCCCTGAATCAATTCAAATACTCTTTTCTTTTAGGCGAGGGGTGGGTTGGGGGTAAGGATTTTTTTTTTTTAATTTCAAAGTATTACGAGGTACAAATACTTTTTAAAATGTGGCTACTAGAAAGTTTAAAATTGCACATGTGACTGCCATTGTATTTCTATGGGACAATGCTACTCTAGAGATAGGGCACCTTTATGTCAAGATGTGTTGTGTTTACTTAGATTGTCTCAATTTTTAAGAAAGTATTAAGATACTCAAAATCTAAATGTAATTTCTATTTTTTGCTAAGGAATCCCACCAAACTTCAACTTGTAAATCAGCATCCCAGAGTTACGCTGTAGAAGTATCCTATAGCTGAAAAATAAAAGGGAGGCAGCATTCCAGAATATTTTGAAAGTTTTTTTTGTTTTTCTTTAGTTATGGCAAATTATATATAATATAAAATTTATCATCTTAACCATTTTCAAGAGAACAGTTCTGTGGCAGTAAGTACATGCGCATTTTTGTGCAACCATCACCACCGTGCATCTCCAGAAATTTTTCATCTTCCCAAACTAAAACTCTGTACAAATTAAACACAAACTCCCCATTTCCTCCTCCCCTAACCCCTGGCAGCTACCATTCTAATATCTGTCTTTGTGACTCTGACTACTCTAGGTACCTTATGTAAGTGAAATCATACCATGTTTGTCCTTTTGTGTCTGTAAAAGTTTTAATTATATCTTTCAGTAATATATTTCAACGTTTGACTGCAAATCACATTTCCAATGGAACATTGGCTATTCAGAAGAAAGCAAAACTGTACTTTGGTATATGCTTTGCAGTCATCAATTTCTATGAAGCTTGCTTTGCCTTTTTCCTAAGGGAAAATTAGGCTTAAAGTCAGGAAAATGTTAGCAACTCCACAAGGATACATTAGGGTGATGTTAGAATAATCTACAAGGGACTTGAGGAAATCGCTCTGGAGACCTGTGATAACTCTTTAAAATATACAGTTCATGTGGCCTTTCATAATTGTATCTTAATGTTTGGAGTATGTGTGCTGGCTTGGCAGAGGAGGGTAGCGTTACTTAGTCAAAAAGTGAAGTTATATGGCCACTGTAAGAGTTATAGTACTGAAGTTGAAATCATTTTCAAAATGGACAGATGTTGCCATTATACTACATACATCAATGTTTTCTGCTTGGGAGAAAGATGGGTGGATGGTTGAATGAATTAGATTAGTTTCAAGTTTATGTAATATACATACAGCCTGTAGGCTATGTGCAGATTTCTTCACCCCTTTGTTTTTCCAAGAGAAAGTCAAATATTTTTAAATATATCTACAAGCAACTCATTTTGTGATTATATGTTTTCTTGACTCTACAATAATTGTTTACATAATCTGTGCCTGTAAACACTTAAGTACAAGTTTGTATGCTTATAAACAACCCGAATACAAAAGGACCAATGTGAAGAAAATCAATAAACCTCTCATTAAATTCCTCTATATAGACATTTTGCTTTGCCTTGGAGATTCACCAAAAAAATATTTTCCGGGGGGCGGAACGTGAAATGATACGGGAAAAGCACTGGACCAAATTTCAGATTAGTACAAAAATAACTCATTAAATTATTGAAAATGTAAGACATGAAAGAAAAAAAGGAAGTGGCTCCTGGTAGGGACAAATGATAGATCTAGAAGAAACGTTGGCATTCACGTCGCTGTTTGGTTGATATTCGGAGCTGACACTGAGGCTGGGATGAGAGCGTGCATTACTCACGCAAGGTCGTGGCGAGTGATACAGTGTAGTCCAAGCCAGTCCCATTCTTTTCTTTTGCTCCATCCCACATTGTATCCAGTCCACATCTGGTCATGCAAAACAAGCAGAGCTTTCATTTATTTCTTCCTTCATAAATGCAGGAAGTATGTACATTTCCAAAGAAAATATTTACGTATTTTAAAAGTGGATTCTAAGACCAATTGAATACACAAATTAAAACAAACAAATCCACTTGCCTGCTGGTCAATGCCTTCCCAAGGACCAGTTTTGCTTCACACGTGAAAACAGATTAAGAGGTTTAATTCTGACGAGAGACAGTTTCATTTGATTTTCTTGTTTTTGAAGAAATTTATGGTCCTCCCTTTGCTTTATACTCATGTTATCAGGGATACTGCCTTAGCAAAAACACAACACGACAAAGGAAGGTAGAAGTGATTTGAAAACCTTAAAGGCGTATATTTCAGTTGTTTTTAAGGGAAAATGGGTGAGTGGGCAGAGAGCATTTTTAGGGTTTCATTTTCATTTCAACACAGGATTGTAGATTTGTTAACCCAAAGTGCCAGCACAGATTTGGACAACCATTTTTCATTTAAGAATGGCCAACCTAGCTTTCTTTTTCCCATTTTAAAGGAACAATTACAAAAGCCTGTCATGGGGCCACTACCCAGAAAAAAAGCTCATTATCTCAAGGCCATGTGGCAACCTCAGCTGCGTAACCAGAATAATCTCAAGAAATTAAAGAAAAATAATGGCACCTCAATGTACTTTATAAACATGATAAAGTCAAAGTAGGTGGGGACAAAATAAGCTGCGATCTCTGAGGTTCCTAAATGTGAATGAAGTGCGTTGACTTTGTGGCTAGAAGAACACGCCGCCCTGGTATCTTCCCCAGAGTCAGGTTGATTAATTGGCTGATGTAAATTCGAAGGGGTTTCATTACATAGATTAAAGAAATAGCAGTAGGTCATGTTAAGTTTAAAATTAATTATGGAACTTAATCATCAGGAACAACCATGAAAATTCATCTTGTACTATTTTTCAAAGGCCAAATAAAATCAAATGTAATAAACAAGAAACCATTCTAAATATTAAATGCTGCTGCCTTTTCTAATCTAGACAGTATGGGAGCTCTAAAAAGAACCATTTAACTGGTGTTTGGATGATTTTCTTCCGCTGTTTTCTCTTTGACAAGCGTGTAGTCAAAGACCCAGTCCGATGTTAGCCTCTCCATTCTGCTTGTATTCATCATCATCTGACTGCCACCAAGGCAAGACAAAGGACAGCCATCAATAATTGCTGTCATTGGTGGCTTTGGGCCACAGCTGCAAGTTGGGCTCTTCCTCTGACCCCATCTACAAGGTTCATTGCTGGGTGACCTTGGTCAGCCTGAAACCTGCTCCGCAGAGCTCTTCTTGGGCTTGGTCATTAGACTCCAGGCCCGAAAGCTGCCAGGGTCAGTGCTGAGAATCAGGAACACAACTCACTGCTCCTGCCAGCATGGTTCCTTGAGCCTTCCTTTGGTGTGACAAGAAGCCATCTTGCAGATGGGAGAAATTCATGACATCAATACTTTTTTTTTTTTATTAAACTTTAATGTTATTGATTTGGCCTCTAAAAATACATCTCAATTCTGTTCCTTTTAGGGGGGCCTGGAGTATTCCATTTTGATAATCTACCCCAACTACTATCATCACTCACCTAAATACTAAAATGACTTCCTTTCTTACTGGCCTTTTTGCTTTCACCTTTCTTTCCATTGATTCATGACAGATTTTCACTTTGCAGGAAAAAAAATAAGTAAGCAAAAAGACCTCTTCAGAGTATCAATCCAAGCACATCTCTGATCAAAACCTTCTGGTGGTTTCTCTAGCCATGACCTAGCATGAATCTCCCAGTGCCCACCCTCATCTACACCCAGGACCAGCTTGAAAACTTGTGGGGCTTGGTGCAAAATGAAAATGTGGGTCCTCTTTTTCAAAAATTATTAAAGACTTCAAGATGGTGACACGAGCATATTAAAATAAGCAAGAAACCTTTCTAAGCACGGGGCCGTGTGCACCTGCACAGCTCACACAACCACGGCGCCAGCCCTGCTGCCAGGGCCACCGTCACCAACACTCTGACATATTCTATTCTTTCTGCAACCAGCACCTGAGAGCTCCAAATCCTGCTTTGGAAAAGGGAGCTATGTGTGTATCATGTGTTCCCATCACCGTAAAGTAGTAGGGTTTCGAAACATGTCTTTCTGGCATTTTCCCTTTACCAAGCTCACTGTCTTCAAGTACCCCTTTGGAACAGTAAGTAGAGCAGCCCCAGTGATATGGCCTTACGTGGGCGTGGGAAAATGAAGAAAAGTAGGAATGTTCCACCCCATACTCTCACTGGCATACCCATAAGGAAATATAATTTATGGTAATAAAACAAGTTCTCATGAAATATACCTTTAAATAAGAAAAGAGCAAAATTCTGCAGAATCAAAATGAGGAAGCTGTAAGTACAGAAGCTTGAGTGGCCGACACAAGCAGTTGATAGTAGTCTATCCATCAGTTACCGAAAGCCCTTTTCTTGACTTGGCTCTGGAACCCCATTGCCTAGTATTTAAGTCCCTGTAGCAGTTCTTTGATCATGATTTTTAAAAATAGTAGTAGTAATAATCATAATAATTGTGATGTATTGAGCTCCTATCACGTGTACTAGGTGTTTGTCTTACACCAATACGCACTTCGGGGGGGGGTACCGTTACGATGACTTTATAGACGAGCAAAATAAAGCCTAAGGAAGTAAAGAGATCCAGCCAACGATCAATGCTACAGCCAAACCCATGCCAGCTGGGCTTCCACGTCTGAATTCTTTCCTATACCACTGGAGCACCTTCCTAGTCCAAGTCAGTAATTTTGAAAGGATGATCAGTAGAGCACCTGCCTCCAAATCACCGGAAGCTTGTTGACAGTATAGAGGGCCTTGCCTAAGACCTGGAGAATCAGATTCTCCATGGTTTGGTATGGGTGTGTGGGGGTGTGTGTGTACAGGCATGTGAGTGTGTGTTTTAGCAAGTCCTTGGTGAATCTGATGTGAAGTCATTTGAAAGCTGCTTTTCCAAGTTTTTCTCCTTCCTCCCCCATTTGTTTTCTTGATGAATCTTCCCCCTCATCTGGTCCTTTCTGGAGGCATTTGAGTTCCCTGGTCCTTCTTCCACCTTAACTAAATGATAGGCTAGACCTTAGCATGGCATAGCACAATAGCATGTTTTCAATGCCAGTGAGCTGTGCAATTCAACCACACACAGTGAACAAAGTTAACTAATCTCATACAACGAAACCTACAGGACATCATTTTCTCACACATGATATGAAACAAAATATGCAAACCAAAGTGCCAGGATGTGCACCCGCCTCTGTCTCCATGCATGGAAGCTCATTTGTTATACATATGTGACATTCCAGAATGCAGCCTAGGGCTCTGAAGATCACCAGCTGCATGGAAGAGTGAACTCAAGAGGATGATACAAAACAGACACTGAGATAAGAGCCATCTCTGACCTAAGAGCCATTCACATGTCTACATGATCAGCATAAAATTCCATAAGTTAAGCTGAACTGAAATACGTTTTGAGATCCTGCCTCCTACCACTAAAGAAGATGACAAAATTTTACTATGTAAGCCCTCAGCCTATATTTTCCTCCACCTAATTTATACTTTGTCATTAAATGGCAACCAATATTTACTTTCCAAATAACAAGTCATGATGTCATGTTATTGAAATTGCATTCTATTTTAATTCCTTGTACAATTTCACATATATATCACTCTTTAGGTTTTCTTGGATCTTCTAGAGAAAAGTATACAGGTTTTGATCACCTCTTACCAGCAAAAAATGCAAAGAAGGGAGGAAGTCAGTTTACTGTATTAATCATCTGCCTTGTGAAGTCAGAAGAAGACAACGAAATAATGGAATCTGGCCCCGGGATGTTTAAAAAGCAGTATGGAAGAAATATAAAACCATTGCCCAAATGAAGAATTTTATACCAATACCATGAGTATGCCTTGTGATGTCAGAATTCATCCAAGATCAAATAATAAATAGATGGGAGAGAAACAACGCTATTGGGTTTACATTTTCCAATTAGCATGCAGAACATAAAAGCTCTGACAAGACATGGAATGCTTTCCATGCCTGAGGAGGGGGTACGAAGGTGAAATCATCCTGTCTCTCTGCAGGGGAAAGTCTCTTTTCAAAAGCCTCTGTTGTGAACATTCTTTGCCACAGCTCAGCAAAACTTCCTACCCTCCCGGGTCCTGCACTCTGACGCACATGCTCTATCCTGAAAATGCCTCCTGTCGCAACTGAACATGTCTTATCTGGAGGAGGATGGAAACCAGAGCGCCCTCAAAGGGTGCAGGGACTGTTTAAGAATAGCAGAAATGTAGCTTGATCAGATCTCAGGAATGAAGAATTCTCAAAGAGAGGAGAAAAGTGTCTGCTGATGGTCAGCATTTGCCCTAAGCATCCAGTGTTCACTCTGCCTTATTCCGTTAAAGCTCAACTATGGATAGAATCACTTTCCTTTGAGGAGCAAAGGCTGGTTTGGGGGACAATAGCCTTCAATTGTTTCTCAAAGTCCTCGTTGCATGCTTCAAAGATGCCTGGATTTGGAAAGCCAAGAAAGTATAATCCGATGAGTTTAGTAATTCCTGAGAATGCTCTTTTTTGAACAGAACAAGAAAGGCATTTATTATCCTCAAATGAAAAACACATGAAATGTCAAGACAAAAGATTAATGGTAAAGACATGAACATTTATAGTGTCATAGGAAATAAAAATATAAAATTATACTGCCAGTGTCAGACAGCATCTTAGGCACCTAGATGTACCATCCATGGCTTAAAGCATGTGGCTGTATAACATTTTCGTATGCTAAGACATTTTTATGTTGCTTTAATATGATAAAGTGAATCTCTAATTCTGGCCCAAAAACAGTAGTGCTAAGGAGTTTTGTTTGGCATCTAGGTAGATTTGAAAATGGTGAAGGTCATGCACGCAGCAGGCATTTATCATCAATATATTCTTCACAGAATGTCGGTGCTCTGCATGCTGCAGAAAAAGCTGAAGTTATGTAAATCACATTACCCTAAATCCCTAACCAGAGCTGTCCATATAAAGGCTTTATTGCAGCTATCTCCACGACCATGAATCTGTAGAGCACAGACATCGCATTGTTGACGATCAGATAATGTAAATTACATTTGCTCTGAAATAGCCCTGGTTATTGCTTTTGAAGCTAGCCAAGGTCAGACTTAGAAGACGGAGAACATGTGCCCATATGGCTTAAGAACTAGATTGCTGTCTGTTTCAAACCTCAGTTCCTTGAAACCATCAAGAAGACTGATGCTAATGAGAAAACCCCACGTATTTGTACTTAAATTTGCCCACTTTGGGAAGTTACGCGGGATTATCTCACCTAATAAACTGAGACTATTAAAAAAGGGGGTGGGATTTGGTAGATGCCAGGAAAACAGATACTGTACTAAATTCTTTACATCTATAATCTCTTGGATAAGGACTAAAATGATGCCTTTTTTTTTGAGCTGTGCTTCATATTTGCAAATGACTTCACATGTACTTGTTTTGATTGCATTATTCCATTTATTCCAAATGTCTAGAATAGGCAAATCCATAGAGACAGAAAGTAGATTAGTGGTTGCCAGGGGCTGGGGAGAGTGGGGGGTAACTCCTAATGGTGTCCTAGTCTGTTTTTGTTGCTATGACAAAATATCTGGGTAATTTATAAATAATAAAGTAAGTTTCTTACAGTTCTGGAAGCTAGGAAGTTCAAGACCAAGGTGCCAGCAGGTTTGGTATCTGGTGAGGTAACTGAAACCAGAAAAGGTGAATCCACAGGTAAGGGAGAACTACTGTATACGAGGATGTATTTATGACCTAGGAGTGGTTAAGTATGCTTTAAATAAAATTTAAATCAGCCGGGCATGGTCATGTGCACCTGTAGACCAAGCTACCCAGCTACTCAGGAGGCTGAGGTGGGAGGATCCCTCGAGGCCAGGAGTTCAGGGCTGCAGTGCAGTATGATGGTGTGTATAGCCACTTGACTCTAGCCTGGGCTACATAGCAAGATCTCATCTCTAAAAAAAAAAAAAGAATTTTAATCAAAAGCATAAATTATTTAGATTACGTTAAGGACTCCAGGGCCAGACATGGTGGCCCATGCCTGTAATCCTAGCACTCTGGGAGGCTGAGGCAGGAGGATCTCTTGAAGCCAGGAGTTCGAGACCAGCCTGAGTAAGAGAAGACCCTGTCTCCACAAAAAATTAAAAAATCATCCAAATGTGGTGACACGGGCCTGTAGTCCCAGCTATTTGGGAGGCTGAGGCAGGAGGATTGCTTGAGCTCAAGAGTTTGAGGCTGCAGTGAGCTATGATGACACCACTGCATTCTAGCTGGGGCCACAGAGCGAGACTCGATCTCATAAAAAAAGTAGGGGGGCCAGAAGACAGTGGAAGAAGATATTTGCAATAATTAAAACTGACAATGGACTGAAAAATAAAGAATCCCTGCACATCAAAGTTGGTAAAGAGTATATGAGCAGGCAATTTACAGAAAAGGAAAAACAAAAGGCTAAAAAGCATCTGAAGAGATGCTCAGAGTTATTAGTCATCGGAAAAATGCACATTAGGATCATGGTAAGATATCACTTCACACTATTACTAGCAAAAAAAGAAGAAAGGTAATCTGAATGTTGTCAGGGAGGGGTCCTGCAGCCGTTTTAGGGATCACTATACCTGACTTGATCAGATTAAGGATATGTATACTCTGTGATCCAGCAATTTGCCTCCTATCATATATCCCAAAGAAATGCTTACAAGGGGCCCAGCAGCAGCTGGTACAGGGCATTCATCTTGATCTTGTTTGTGGCTGCAGAGACCATGAGACAAGAGGTGTCCACTGTTGGGGGAGGGGAAGGATAAAATGGGGTGGGTCTACACAGCGGAGTGTCATGCACTGCTTAGAAGCAATTGACTAGATATACACATAGCACCACAGATGGATCTTTAAAACATATTGTTATGGAAAAAGCCCTTCTATTTTATTTTGGTTTGGTTTGGTTTATTTCAGAGTATTACGGGTATACAAAGATTTTGGTTAGATAAATTGTTTTTGTATAGTTTGAGTCAGAGTGTGTCCATTCCCCAGATGGTATGTATTGTTATCCGTTAGGTGTGAATTTATTCATCCCCTTCTCCCCCTCCCTCCTGCTTGATTTCCGATGTGTTTTATTTCCATATGTACACATAAGTGTTGTTTAACTAGTTCCAATTTAATTGTGAGTACATGAGGTGTTTGTTTTTCCATTCATGTGATACTTCACTTAGAAGAATGGTCTCCAGTTCCATCCAGGTTAACCCATGAGTAGAACTCCATGGTATACATGTAACACATTTTACTAATCCACTCTTGTAGTGATGGGCACTCGGGTTGTTTCCACATCTTTGCAATTGTGAATTGTGCTGCTATAAACATTCGGGTGCAGGTGTCTTTTTTATAAAATGTCCTTTTTTCCTTTGGGTAAATGCCCAGTAGTGGGATTGCTGGATCAAATGGTAGTTCTACTTTTATTTCTTTGGGGTGTCTCCATACTACTTTCCATAGAGGTTGTACTAGTTTGCACTCCCACCAGCAGTGTATGAGTGTCCTATCTCTCCACACCAACATTGGTTGTTTTGGCGGTTTGGGTTTATATTGTCTGGGTATTAGACAATGTGTTCCTGGTCCATGCTTCATAGTTATGATGATATTGGCATGAATTAATTTTGTTTAACAAGACACATATAACCCTATGTACCAAACACCAGTTTAAGTTCTTTACAAATGTTAACTCATTTCATACTCATAGTACCCTATTTATTATGACATCTGCACATTCTTAGGACATTAAAAACATCTCATGCTCTCTTCATAAAACCTTCTACTGTATTATTATTTCTACTTAAGGATTGAATAAATCCAGCATGCGTACCTACTATGAAATAGCACCAAGTATCCTAACCAGGTCTGCAGGATTTAGATGAAGTCCTGTTTCAAATGTGCACTAAAGAAACGTAAGTTAAGCATTCTGTTTCCAAGCCCCTGCCCTCTTTTGGTGGCACTGGAAACTTCTTGTTGCCAGCTTTCCATCTGTTATTTTTAGCTTGCAAAAACACTTTACTGTTCCGACATTAACATCATTGCAGAGCTAAATTTTAAATATCTCATTTGAAATGTCAGTCACCAGAGCCCACAAAGTATGATTTTGGGGACAAGAGATTTCAGATACATTTGTATACATATATGTTCTATATTTTTGTTTTTGTGATAAACATACTGAAGTAGATACCGTCTAAATCTTTTTTTCATAGGCTAAGTGCACTAAGATGCTAGAAATAGGAAATGGTATTTGAATTCCAGGGTACACACTGTCCCCTGGCAGAGGCAAAGGAACTCAAATTAATTGCCGAAGCTACAGAATGTTAAATCGTCCAAGGGATTTTAAATGATGTGGAAAACAACAATATTGTGAGAAGTTTCATGGACTAGTGTTAAACTATCTAAACACAACATGTGGCTTTTTAAAGTTGGATTTATATTAATTATGTGATGTTGGCAAAATACAACAATGACATTTTTCCAGGGTAACATTTTCTAACTGCAATTAAAATTTAAAACATTTGCTCATCTAGCTCTCATGTGAATAAAATAAACTCAGTGTTAACAGTTGTAATCATCTTAGTTAATCAGAAATTTTGCAGGCTTAGTATACTAAGTTATTGGTTATCTAGCAAAGTTTGATAATAAATTATTCTGGATGGAATTGTCGCAGAATTTTTAGAGCAAGAGTTTTTCTATCAGAACAACCCAAAAGATGTAGATTAATTCATTCAACACATATTTTTTGAGCATCTACTATGTGACCAGATATGGAGGCTAGGATACAGTGATGAGTAAAAACAAATATCCTACTTATTATTATGGATCTTATACTCTAACAGATGAGGCAAGAGATGGTAATCAAGTACATGGAAATTTACAACTGTATTAATATTTAATACTGCAATGAAGAGGTGCGTGGAGCTATGGTATTCTGTGCTATGCAAGTGTGTAATAAGGGGAAATAAGCTGGTCTGGTATGCTAGCAGGATAGCACTGGGAAGAGTTGAGATAACTTTGCAATGCTTGTCAAAAAACTTAAAAAAGTCTGCACCCTTTCAACCAGGATTTCCACATTGAGGCATTTTCCCTAAAGGAATGATTTGACATGTGTTAAGAATTTTAGCTATAAGAAAAGGCGTTATTTTTATTACCAAGATATTGGAAACAACTTATATATTCAAAAGTAAGAGGTTATTCAAATTTATTATGTTATCAAAAGTTATATCAATTACCCAAACCTTTTTTTTTTTTAAAAAAAGTAGAACTCTGTGAATGCCTGTGAGTGTATATGTTTAGATATGCTTTGTGTATGTTCATGTATTACATGTTTCTGCTTATATGGTTCCAGACTGCCATAAAAATAAGGGAGCGCTCATAAATTAATTAAACTAACCCAAATTGTTCTCATGAATTTAGTAATCCTTGGTAAATAGGCAATAAACTCTATTATTTACAAAATGTAAAAAGCTATTAGTAAAGTAACAGTAAAAATGTTCTCAAATCATCAGCATAAAAAAAGTAGATTTTTATTGTCATAAAAGATGTTGTACTGAAAAAGAGTAGGTTATGTAATAGTGAGCATTGAAAAAACCTTTGCCTTTCCTATGACCCTACATTTTCTAGTTACTCCATTTATCCTATTGGATTTTAAATATATCAATAATACTAACAATAATAATTCTTAATACTAGCTACCGTTTAGACATGCCAGGCTTATGCCGAATACTTCACATTATTTGAATTGATTTCATACAAATCAGTGAAGCAGATATGATTACATTTATTTCTCTTTGTGTATGGAAATTTAAAAATATATCAACACAGACATGTATTCCATGTGCAACAAAGAAAGAATTGTTTCAGTGCTCATGCTGTTTACCATGGCTTTCTTTATTGCGTTTTATCTAAGAGAAATCCTTGTTTCTTTTGCAACAGCATTCTGTGAAGAGGGCTGCAGATATGGTGGAACTTGTGTGGCTCCTAACAAATGTGTCTGTCCAGCTGGATTCACAGGAAGCCACTGTGAGAAAGGTAATCCAGCCTGGTTTGGGGGATTAGGGAGAAAGTTGGGTGGAAGAATTGATTCAGAAAGAATGGAAGCTCTTTCTGTAACAATATAGCATTGTGGGTTGACTTGATACATGGTTTTTGATGTCGATGTGACTTTCACAAAGTGGGTACCTTTCAATAACTGCACAATAGACTTTCTCTCTCTGAAAACAGAGCTTCATTTGCCTTCACTCCAAAGTGTCTAATTTAACAAGGTCAAGTCGTTTCTCTGCTATAGTTTGCAGTGTGTGTTTTTAGCGCTAATTAGAGATAAAGCTTGATGAACTGGCCTGCCCCACTTATCATCTATTGGGTAGCATCACACACACAGCTATTGGAATTATAACAGTCTGCTGTGTCAATGGAATCTAAATTAGCAGCACATGCTCCTTGTGTAAAAGCTCATTAAATAACTCCAGCAGCAGGTTTATTGGTGTGCTTGGGATTTTATTCTAATATTGGTTTATTAGGAACATTATCATCCATAGACCAGATAATATGAACCAATTAGTATAAGTAAGATTCCATTATGTGCACCTTTCTATTTGCAATAAATGTTTGTTTACACTTGGAACTAGCTAGCTGTCTTATTGATTAGAGAAGTCCTCCTCTCTCTGTACAGATGAAATTTAATGTTCAATGCCAATATATGTGTCATTTCAAGCAAGAGGTTTATGCCATATAAAAGTGAATATTTCAGTTTATTTTCTCGTGTGTTTTACTAGGCTAAAATCACTGCATTGTGTTTTTCCAAGTCTAGAATTTCACACACTTGCTGCTTCTTATATAGCACAGAAAAACAGAAATAGGATGTTGTCATTATCCCTATTATTAGATGCAGGGGAGGTATCTTCATCTGATGCTAAAGATAAAAGCAAAAGTCTTGAGTTATTTCCTACATGTTTAAAATCTTCTGCATTTAGAAAATACAGAAGATACTGCATTTTAAAGAGAGCTCATTTATTATATCCCACTCTGACCAATGTATTACATTGCACTGCGTGTTTATAAGGCAGCCTAATCCTTTTAAAAACATGTCAAAAGTTAACTACATAAATTACTCAAGGAAATCAATGAGCTATTTTTATCATTGCTTCCATATTTTGTGATGTTATCAACAAATCAAATCACATGTTAAATAATAATTCATTGGTTTATCCTTTAAAAAGACAAGTAAAAGAGCCAAGTACTGCCTCTGAGCAGCATGAATTACCACATGGAGCTGAAGAATTCTTGCCCAAAGCAAACCAACTTAGTGATGACTCAGCACACGTATCCTTATTGCAATATATTTCATTTTAAGTAGGTTTTCTAAAATGAACAAATATATGTATTCGAAGGATTCTTTCTCGTTACTTCCTTTAGTACTGCTATATTTCCCTAAAATGAATATACAAGAATTAATGGGAATAGAATGGTGATGACAATCATGTCAATGATGATGGAAACTACTGCTAATTACATGCCATTTATTATGTACTAATTATGTGTCAAGATTTTTAAATGAACAGTTTAATATTAAGAACAAAGGAGATATTATTAATATTATTACTCCCATTGTATAGATGGCAAACAAAAACTTAGGGTAAGTAACTTCTGCAATTACTAGAACTGAGAATAAAACTCGAGGTGCGTACCACAAAGCCTGTGCTATCAAGCCTTGCATGTGTTTTTCAAGGATAATACATGGACTGCTTGTTAAAATACAGATTCCTGGGCTGCCTCTCCAGAGTAGGTGAGTTAGAATATCAGGGGGTGGGCTCACAAATCTTCATTTTCACCAAGCAGCACAGGATATCTAACCATAGCATTTATTGCAAAATTCTTCTTCTTCACATTATAAATAACTGGGGGAAAACATTACTTTAGACTAGGGTGTGTGGTCAGTGGCAGCCCAGGAAAAATTGATTATGGTTTCTTATGCCTTGTTGATTTGTCCTTTGTCCTTTTCTTTGCTCAATAAGTGAGTGAATGAACAAGTACTGACACTCTGGTCCATAATGGGGAGCAGGCAAAATGTAGAAAAGAAACAAATCAAGACCAGAAGCAAAAGTAAAGCAGTTAGGCAGGCCATGGGTTGCTATATAAATATTACAGTTGAGATTGAAAATTTCATATTCTTGAACCCTTACACAATCATCACAGGGAAAAAAATGCAATAAAGTAAAACAAGGTTTCTCTGTAGCAAAGTCATTCTACTTAATCTCTGTCAATATTCTAATTGTGTGAGATTTTTCCTGGAAGGAATAAAGCAAATATTTCTCAATCAATTGTGTGTGAGGGATCTAGATTAATTGTAGGATAAATACCAAAAATCTGTGCCATATCTTGTCTGAATTATTTTGTCATGTTGATCATTAGTAATAAGCATTAAGTCAGTCTATTTGCTGTAGAATAGTGGTACTAGATGCCTTGAGACTCAAAGTGCCAAAGGAAAAATGCAAATACGTTGTAAATGTCTAGTGGCATGATTATGCTAAATCTTTTATTTGATTTGTTTTTATTTCAGAACTAACTAAATGGTCCCATTTGAGCTATAGAGAATGCACTTATATTTAGTCTTAAACATGTTCCCTTGGCCCTCCTTGTTATCAGTTTTATTCATTGCTTGTGATATTCAGCCTTTCAAAATTCAAGTACACTTAGTTAAAATTGAAATTATTTGCTAAAGCAAATGCCTACCTGGAATATAATGACATTAACAATCACATTCATGTTTGTATGTAACACAAAGATGAACAACTCTGTATTTTCTTTCCATTGATGATATTTTAGTATACTCAAACTTTTTGTAACTCCACTTAAGATAAGCAAACATTTTGCCTCCTTTGCTTCCTGGACAATATATTACCTTAGTTATCTTCCCCTTTCAGTATTCCTTCTCTGTGTGCTCAGCTTTGATTCGGTTTTACAATTAACATGGACGTGTGTAAAGAGAGGGTTGAGGAAAGAATCAGTAAGAAGAGTAGTTTTGTCGGGCAGATGGGAGAGGGGAGGAAGGAATGGGTATCTACAAACATAATGGGTGTAGTGCGCACTGTCTGGGAGATGAACATGTTGAAACTCTGACTCAGGTGGGGCAAAGGCAATATACGTAACCTAAACCCTTGTATCCCC
>CAUYRT010023963.1:0-17324 GCA_963574885.1 Lepilemur ruficaudatus
TTTTTTTAAAGACAACTTTATTGAAGTATAATTTACATACCATGCCATTACTCCATTTTAAGTGTACAATTAAATGATTATTAGTAAATTTACCAAGTTGTACAGCTATTCACACAAATTGATTTTAGAACATTTCCTTCCCCCTCTTGAGACCCCTAATTCCCATCCCCGACTACATTTCAAGCATGCCCCTCCCCTCCACGATGCTCACCGCATCCCTCAGAGGTGGATCTACCCTCCCAACCCCTGAATCCCTGGAGAACATCACCCCCATTTGAGCACCGTAATGTTAATCAGTCAGTACCAGTTTGATGGCGAGTACATGTGGGGCCCATTCTTCTAGTCTTGTGTCACCTCACTTCGAATAATGGGCTCGAGCTTAATCCAGCATAATATAAGCGGTGCTAGTTCACTGTCGTTTCTTAAAATTGAGTAATATTACATTGTAAAGATATATTTGTTTTTATAAATAATTCCCATCACTGCTTTTTATATTATCTTCTACGTTAATCCTATTTAATGATAGACATGTAATATATGTGCATTTTTATTTAATATTAAAAACATTTTCACAATAATATTTTCTGCTCTTGCTGAGAAACTAAGAATTTCTACACAAATAGTTGACCCATATAAACCCTTAACAGAATATCTAGTGCATTATTCACAGGAGAAATAATGTATACAAAATGACATTTTTTCTATGGAAAATAAAAATATGGGAAATATTTTTGCTTCAGTTTACAACTGTCTTAATTTTATATAAAAATAATCCCTTCCTTTGTCCAAGACTCATACATTTTCTTTGTGAATAGCTTCAATTTTACACATCCAGAAATTTGATTTTCTGTTTGCAAGATGCTATTTCTAGCATGATAACGACATGTGCAAAGTTAGCAAATTGCATGGCTTAGGTTTCTCAAAGTTCAGGCGGTGAGCTTCAGGATGAGACTGTCAGGAAATATCAGATACATTCAAAGGGGGCTAATTTATTGACTGCACTGTCCAGGAGCTGACAAATAAGGGAAATTTGCCAATATGGAGTTTTAAGTAGCAGTTCTGCTATCCTCCAAATAAACCTAATTGAGAAGTATGAGTTACCTGGAAGAGCAGGCTCCTCCTAAAAGCATGTTCAGAAAGTAAGCACTGTATTAGGCACAAAGTAGAATGAATTTTCCCATGAGTAAATCCCAAATCTAGGGCTATTTATTTCTTTAAGCTTCATTACTTTGAGTTCATTTGCTCTCTTAGATGATACTGAAGAGTGTTTATTAACTCCAACTCTTCTTTATCACTAGTTTGCCCAAGAATTTTCCATTATTATCTAATTAGCCTGTTTGTATGCCACTATTCCCTTATTAAACTGTAATGTATACTCTTTTCATAACCCGCTGTAATTTGTTGGGTCGAAGAGCTCCATTAGAATTAATATTCCTGGGTTATACCATCAACCTGGATAATAATCAGTTTTGAGAACTTAAACACTCTTGTCTTTCTTGTTTCAATTGCAAGGAACAAATGTTACTTATTAGAAGTATTTAACAATCAGGATTGCAATTTATATTGTTTGTGAACAAGAGTAGCTATGTTCAAATTTTGTTCTAAAAACATTTTTGCAGTCTTAAAAATTGTAGAGCGCCCCAAGTGCTTTGGTTGGCATATGTTATACCTATCATTAAGTATTATAGTCAAAATGAAGACTAGGAAATCAAAGAAGTAGTTTATTTTATATGAAAATACTAAAGTGATCCCATATTAACACAAATCACAATTTTATGAAATATATTCTGAAGAAAAAATAATAAACAATGGCTTTTTAAATGTATCTTTATTTTCTTTAATTATCATTTTCTCTTCTGTATTCAATGTTATCATGGTATTATAAATCATATAGCACTTGGAAAATTAAACAGAGTAGTTGTGAGAGAATGAGAATCAAAATAGAAAATAACATGTTAGAATTATTATGAAAATAGAGCGAACCTCACCGATCCCTTGAAAGGGATCCAAGCCACACTTGGAGGACCACGGAACTGTAGCATCATCAAACAGAACTTGTAAACTATTAGATCTAAAAATAAACCATAAGTTTTGTTTATAATATTGATAAGCCAGTACTAAAATACAAAAAATGATAACAGAAAGTTTAAAATATATACATTATTAACTTTATTTTAACCTAAAGGAAAGCCCTCTGGATTACAGTTCATTCTAACTTTCCTCTTGGGCAAACGGAGACCTAAAGATCTATTTGTTGAGCAAACCTTCAAGAAGATGATCCTAGATTAGATAGTTTTGTGACATTGGCTAAAGAAGAAAATATAAAAATAAATCCAGTCATGTGAGGTTTAATGACAGGGATACAGTCTGAGCAATGTGTCTTTAGGCTATGTCACCGTTGCACAAACATCGTAGAGTGTATTTATGCAACCGTAGATTGTATAGCCTACTACACACCTGGCCCGTGTAGGATAGCGTATTGCTCCTAGGCTACAAACCTGTACATCGTGTTACTACACTGAATACTGTAGGCAATTATAAAACAATCATATTCATGTATGTAAACATATCTAAACATAGAAAAGGTACAGTAAAAATATGGTATAAAGGATAAAAAGTGTACATCTGTATAGGGCATTTACCATGAATGGAGCTTACAGGACTGGAATTTGCTTTGGGTGAGTGGTGAGTGAACAGGATGGCACTGTACACTTAGGCTAACTAATTTATAAAAAGAACAATTGTGCTATGAGATTATGATGACTACAAGTTCACAAGGCAATAGGAATTTTTCAGATTCATTTTAATCTTATGGGACCACCATCGTATATGGGGTTCTTCATTGAACAAAATATAATTATGTGTCATGCCTGCAAATAATTTCTTCTAAAAAGAAAAAAATATAGTATCCAGTGGTAAGGAAAAAACTGATATTTTGACTAGAAGCCAAATATAACTTCAATCAAAAAGGCTGAACAAAGGTGTGAATAAAGGCATGGGACATACGGGAAGCTCCTGTAGGGACGCTTATTTTGAGCCAGTGTGCATAGGAGCATTTCTAGGAAGCTGAAACGCTGGAAGAGTTTCCCAAAGTGCTAGAACAGAGGCACAATCCTTTTTAGGTTGACACTTGAATAAGTAGATTGGTGAGATTAAAAAAATGAATTATTTAACAAAATTATTTAGAAATTTCTAAAGTTTTACTTTGTTTTTACATTTTTGAAAGCACGCAGACTAATGATTACATTTGCCAGTAAAGCCACTGTTTTAAAATAAAAACTGAAATTTCTTGTCAACTGGCATTATATCCATTAGTAAAAGAAAATTCAGAGAAATGAAGAAAATTTTACCTTTTTATATGTAATTATTAGCCAGAGGAATCTGCTGCCTTGTTCTTTGCTCAGGTGTTTCAACTTTAAATAGAATTATTCATTAAATTCAAGAATAGCATTATTGTGTTTTTATACTAGCAAGATTTTCCCTTTGCTACAGGTTGGCACAGGTATTCAGAGCAGGATTCAGGCCAAATTAATATTTGTCCAAAATACTATAAAAATAAATAGTGGAGATCCTTCAGATAGCAAAACGTTTCTAGGAGTAATTTGAAAAGGGTAGAATTCTTATAAAGCATTAGAATGTTTCCAAATAACAACATTTGACTATATAGAAATGATTGGGCAGACACCCAATAGTTTTGTTTACTTATTGTACAGTAAGAAATTTGGCATTAAAATATTACTGAGAATGCCTATATTACTTTGAGGGTGCTTGTTTAATAACCACTAGAGTTGTTATCAAATTGGGAATAGAATATATCCTAGGAAAATTAATTATCATCAGTAAGAATAAGCATTTGTAAAAGAGCTATGTGTAGGTTCATTATAATTGACTAATTATAACACTCGCTTTGACACAATTGCTATCTGCTGCTTATGGGTTAAACTGTGTTTTCTTAATGCTTGGAGGGTCTTTGACTATGGTCAATGTATCCATGAAAAATAATCAAGAATATATCTGTCTGTGATAGCATAGATCTTTAAGGTACTCTTATTTTAAAAGCACGATTAAATTATGTTAACATGCCTAAGAAAAACTTCTCTGAGCAACTGCTTTAGGCTTTGAAGATAGGTAAAATTGGATTAGAAGCAGGGAACATGGTGTGGAATTGGGGTAGCTTATGTGAATATTGTGATATAGGCAGGGAAAAGGGCGTCGATAAAAGCACAATGGGGCAAATGAGCAAAGCATATGAGACAGATAATAAAAAAGAGCTGTTGACTAACACAAAATGGTTAATATGTGTGTGTTTGTGGAGGGTACAACAGGGGGAATAAATTTGGATTAGCAAAGGACCCAGATATTGACATATTTAAATGGCCACACTGAGATATCAAAGTGAGCTTAATTAACCATTATAGATTTTTGATCACTTAACACTGATCAGAAATCTATAATGGTATTAAGTGTGAAGTAGTGTTCTAAGAAGATTTTAAGTGTTTGATGCACAAAAGACTGGAGAAATTAAAAATAGGAAATCAATCACTCAGATCAGTTATCCCACAAACTATGTTACATTCCCATAACGTGCATATTTAAATTCATTGATACAGAAACGAATTTATTTAACTTTATTTTATCCTCATACTTGTAATATTTGCTTTTATGTTTTGATTTTGTGTTGCATATTAGTTAATTAGTACATGTTTACACTTTATAAATAAATATACATATGTAAAATGGATGATTAATAAAATTTATGCTAAGCCAGGGTAATGTGGTAGAATTGATAATGAATTAGAAAGCAAAAAAAAAAAAAAATCAGGAAGTTGGAAAGGCCAAATTTGACAACTATCATAAAGGAAAGTACCACATAATTTAATGACATATTGGGAATGGATAAAAAAGATGATATAAATTATAAATTTATAAATAAATACTAAGCTTTTATGCATGAATAACTGAGATCATGATGCTGTCTACCAAAATTTAGATTTTTGGGGGGATGAATTCTGACTGTAAATGAGAGTTTGATTTTGAATGTCGTTTTATGTTTGTTTCTCACTCTATTTTTTGTCAAATGTGTGCTAATCACCCTACTTTTCTTTTTCATTTCATATCAAGATAAAAATGTTATTCAAACAGTTGTCATGTGCTAAAGTGATGAAAATACAGAAAAGGATAAAAGGATATCTGAACCATAAGAAGCTCGCAATATTGGGCGAATATACACATTTGCAAAACAACCTAGTTAATGTGATAAATTGTTGCCTGCATAAATTCTTATAGGAACAGATGTTGGAGCTATTGAGTCTGTCTAAGGACATCAGAGAAAAGCTGGCATTTGTACATAGTAATTCAAATCCTTCATATATTTGTCATTTTGGAAACATTACTTTTGACAGAATGATTAAAAAGAATAATTGTCACCTTCTTCAAGAAAATCAAATACTGGTTGCTATAATTAGTAACACTTAATATTTAACTGTTCAGTCCTCCTGTTATAGTTGTGGGCTGGTACTTTGAAAATAATGGGTGATTTTTTTTTAATGGTATTATGGAGGTATGAGTATTTATAATGAAGCATGGTCAACTAATTAGGTGAGATTGACAAGCCCCAGTATAATGATATATGAAAAAGAAATCAACAGTAACCTTCAAAGGCAAATCATAACATTTTTGTCAGAGCTTTGCAATGTATTTATAGATGTTAATAGTAGCACTATAATGCAAACATTACCATGAAGTGATTCTTGTCACCTTTTATAACACTATGATCATCTTCATATGTCATTTACAAATTAATCTAAGAAACCTAGTTATTGTATTTCGTTCTCTCTCTTTCTCTCTCCCACCCTTTCTGCCCCCATATATGTATATATATATATATAAAGAGAGAGAGAAATATAAGTGTATGTAAGTACATATATATTTATTTGTAAAAAGTCAGACATTTTATAAATTTTCCTTTACTAATATCATAATTGCTTTGTATTTTATTTAGAATATATCTAACAAATGAATTTTCATAATTTTAGAGAAAAAATATATTTAATGAAATGATAGTTTAAATGGAGTAAAGATGCATGCATAACTCCACTTATTATATTTTCCAGTGTTGTAGTTGAAATAAGGTATAAAAATTTTAATTTTCAAATATATACTGCTAATCAAATGGAAGACATTTAAACATGCTAATAACACAAAGTTAAATTATGGGGATGTGCATGTTTACATAAGTCTATATACAGTTATAGAGCTGTGCAACTATTCAACTATCCATAAATAATTTCCTATCATCTGAGATAAATTTTTGTTCCTTTATATGTTTTACTAAATACATACCATCTTTATGTTATTTTGATTAATCATATATCATTAGGGATCAAAATTAAAGATCCATTTTTGCCTGCATCTTTCTGATATTTTGCTTTTTAACAGCTAAATCCTTCTACTATTTAACGAAAATTCAGTCTTAGTTAACAGATGTAAGGGCAGGTGTAATAAGCAAAGGGCTGAGCTATTGATATACCTGTAGAACTAGAGGCCTAAAGATAATTAAGGGTGGAAAATCAAAACTATAAGTAGGTTCAAGAGGGCTTTAGACACATTTGAGGGTGAGAGGTGAAAAATGAATTATCAACAGAAACACAGAATTGTATCCACAGTCATTAAACATATGAGGGTACTTCAAAAAGTTTGTGGAAAAAATGAAATTAAAAAATAAAAATATAAAGTTTATTTCTCAACATAAGCTCCATCAGAACTGAGGGTACTGGGAATTTAACCATGTCGATGCAGTTTTTTAAAATGTTATTAACTGTAGAAGAATGGGTGTACTTTAAAGACTTTTTAAGATTGAATAAACAAAAAAAATCAGAACTTTGAGATGGATGCTTAAAGATTTACCATCAAAACTCTCACAAAATTGCCCTTGTTTGATGAGAGTAATGAGTACCACATTGTCGTCGTGGAAAAGGACCCTCTGGTGAAGATTGCCCAGGCATTTTTCTGCTAAAAAATTGGCTTTCTCAAAACACTCTTATAATAAGTAGATGTCAGTGTTCTTTGGCTCTCCAGAAAATCAAAAACGAAAATGGATTGAGCATCCAAAATAACTGTTGCCATGACTTTTGCTCTTGACTGGTATGCTTTTGTTTTAACTGAACCACTTCTACCTCTGGGTAGCCCTTGCTTTGATTATGCTCTGTCTTCAGGATTGCACTGGTAAAGCCATGTTTCATCTCCTGTTACAGTTCTTCAAGGGAATGCTTCAGGATCTTAATTCCATTTGTTTGAAATTTCCATCAAAAACTCTGCTCTTGTCTGCAGCTAATCTGGACACAATGGTTTTGGCACTCATCAAGTGGAAAGTTTGCTGAACTCTGATTTTTCAGTTAGAATTGTGTAAGCTGAACCAATTGAAATGTTGATAGCGTTGGGTGTTGTTTGTGTTGTTAATTGTTGGTCCTCTTCAATCAGAGCATGGACGGGCATAATTTTTCCCTCATAAATTGATGTGGATGATCTACCACTGCAGGCTTCATCTTCAACATTGTCTTGTTCCTTCTTAAAACAATTTATCAATTTGTAAACTGCTGATTTCTTTGGGACATTCATTGCCCTGCTAAACTTTTCATAAAGCATCAATGATTTCATCATTGATTCCACCCAAAATTCACCATAAATGTGATGTTTGTTCTTACTGCAATTTTATCCTTCTTAGTGCCTCAAACTAGACATTTTATCACAGGTTAATACAAGTATATTTTGTTCCAAAAAATTTTTGAAATCCATATATAGTTTTTTCATAATATGCATTTTCCATAAACTTTTTGAGGAATCCTCATATTATCATGTAAAGTGTAATAAAATGTATCATATAGGTTTGCTCTGATGGATTGCTAATTGTTTCCTGAACAGTCCTTGAACAAAATTATGAGACAAATTCTGAATGCAAAGCAAAGGATCCAGAAATAGAAATGCTCCCCATGTTTGGGTTTGGGCTAGTGCTAGCATGGATGCCAGTTATCTGCCACTGCAGATGCAATTGGTATCTATTAGCTTTGATAATTCAAGCATTCTTCTTCTCGTAAATGGTATTCAAATTCTTCTGTGTATACCACATCATCCTCCAATTTTAATTCATGAATGTTATGTACAGTTACTCTACTTCCAAACTTCAGAAATGGACAAGGGCTATGGATTTGATGAAACAAACAGTTTATTTTTCCTGTGGCACTAGAGATTGGATTCAGGTTGAGCATTTTACATATTTAATGATGATAAGACCTTCCTAGACTTAGGTTGGGTCTTTTAACAGAGATGCTTATTGTCTTTTTGGCTAAAGTAAACTTGTCAGAATGTAAGACTATAACTGCAAAAAGTGATCACATAGAAACTTATACAAAGCCAAGAGCTAAGGGAACTGAAACATGGAACAAAATGATGTCCTGAAAATATTAATTAGAATAAGCCAAACCTGAAACTAGATACCCAAAAAATATCAATCATTTAAGTAAATAAATTCATTTTTGCATAGGCCAGTTTAGGTTGGATTTTTCCATCACTGACAAAGGAGAGTCTTAATATATTAATAAGTGACATGACTTATCTGTTTGGTCATGACCAATGCCACGGCTAGTGTCAGTACCAGAATGTGTGTTCAGTGCATACCTGACAACTACAACGGTGGCCTTCATATGCACTAGACTGTGAAAAAGTTTGATTGTATATATTCACAATTTCATGAGCACAGAGGTGAACATCTTTTTGTGTTAAGGAGAAGTGAACCTTTTTTTTTGTATTAAGGGATGATGCTAATTAGGGGAAACATAGCATATTCATGCCCAAAGAAGAAACTGCTACAAAAAGCATCTAGGCCAAGTGCATTGTGTAAGTCGTCTGGCTTGGCTTCCCTCCAAAACCACACATGTTCTCACAGTGCCTCTATGCAGAATGCAAATATTCTAGAATGTTAACAGTTAGTAATCCCTTCTCCTCCTAATAGGAAATAAGTTAACAACCAACCAGAGAGGCAGCTGGAATGGGTACTAAAATGGAAGGTGAAGGAATACAAATATGTGACTTGTCTGTGAGGGAGCTTGAGGGTAGAATTTAGCGTTGACAGAATGGGGAAGATGTGTACTACAAATTGCATAGTTCATAGCTCCCTATAGTTCTGCCATGTTGTATCTATGCTTCTGTGGGGTATAAAAAGCACGTCTTAGATTGTCAGTCTTTGATTTGTACCAAGACATTCCGTTAGCATATATTAGTATAATGGACAGAATTATTAAGAAATTGTCCATGAGTATATACATGCCTGTGTATGTATGAATTTTTCACTGTGGATTTAAAAAGAGAAAATGAATGTGTATCCTTTTCTACTTAAACTATGAGGAAAAAATATTTCCATTTATCTTTTTTGACTTTTTCAAATAAGATGTGCTTTGTTTTCTCCTTTATTTTTATTTGCCATTAATTGAAAATCTATGCTTTCATGTTTGTTTTCCCTAGAATTTCATGTATTGTCAGTGGTTTCTAAACTTGCCTGTCTACCAGCATCACCTCCAGAGAAGTTTGTCACAAATGCAGACTCCTAAGTAACCACTCTGTATTCCCTGAATCAAAATCATGAGGATGGAACCTGGAAATGTGAATTTTTAAAGTCTCCTCAACTTACATAGAAAAATTATTGTGGAAATACAGATCAAAGACTAAATTTTTGATAGGAGACATTTCTGTTTACTTAGTTTAAATTTCTTTTTTTCTTGTAGGAAAAGAATGTAATTCATCACTTTAGATTCCATTTGAATTTGCTGACATGCCTACAAATGTATGTTTTTTTTTTCCAATTCAGCACTCTGTTATTCTTTCCCCATTTTTATAAATTCCAGTTTAAAAATCGCAATACACAAAAGAATAATTGTATTAACTTTTGATGTATTCACATCAATTTTCCACTTGAATTTTGAATCCATTCCATCTCTATGTAATAATATATATCACAATTAGAAAGGCACTATAATTTTAATATTTGTTTCTAACTATCACTGGGCTTTTTTTTTATTTGTTTGTTTTACTTTATTGTCTTTGTTCATTTAAATTAAGATCTATGGTTCTAGGGGCTATGCTTTGAGTATTACTGAAATTGCTGCTCTCAAGACTACCCAGTCTCACTCAAGTGTTTCTTTACTTCACAGTCAAACACACAAAGTTTGCTCAAATGAATTGGGAGATTAATGGACACTCTCTTACTGATTCATCATTCTGGTAAACCTATCACAAGAGACTCAGATTAAAAGCCCCTGTGCTATGAGGCTGAAGAAGAAAAGCTTTCTCAACTCCTTTGTAGCAGTTACTTCCTTATGGTTTCTGTAAAATAATAAATTTTTGTTGTTGCTGTTTTCATAACATGTTTAGAAGCAACAAAAATATATTGTGTACTCATAAAACCTCAAATGCAAGTTACAGACCTCCAAATAAAGCTACAGATACAATAAAAATATGTCTACTAATATGTTGTGTCTTGTATACTTTTTTGTTTTTCATTGAGGCTTTATATCAGTTGATTAAAGCAGGATGAAAATAAAATTAAAATCTTGTGTTCATGCTTATATAGCATCTTATAGTTGAGAGACATTTTTATAGAAATCCATGTTTTAATGTAAATACCTGCATAATTTATCTCAACTACAAAATCAATTGGAACTAATTGAAACTACTGCTAAATAGTTAAAAACTCACAGGACAAGACAGGTTTAAATCAGTGTGTGTCGGGGCAGGGAGTGCAATTAGAGGAAAAATGTTAATTTATTACCATGTCAAAATTTGTCCTCTGAAGCCTAAGGTCATTTTACATGTATGTAATTGTCTACATAAAATTTATGTCCAAATTTTCTATATTTATGTACATAGCTTCAGTAGGGGATTAGCAACTTTGTGACTGCAGTTAAAGGGATTGCAATATGACGAGGAGTGTGACGTGGGGACAGGTGATTGAACTAACAGAGAGAAGAATTCATGCAAATTCGTAGTGAGAAGAAAACAAAACAAGCAAAAAGCAAACAACAGCACCAAAATATTATGATGATGGTGTGATGGTGTATAAGAATAAGATGGTTATAATATGAATAAACTAAAGTGAAGATACATAGAAAAAAAGGAACTGAAAGGTTATCGAAAACTGTAAACTATGAGGAGCTAGACAAACACATAACTGAGGGGCTATCCTGAATTCCGGAGGCGCATGCTCGCTGACAGCTTGGAGATGATGTTTTCAATGGGGCTTAAGAAAAAAGGTGATGCAGGATGTGCTCTATATATTCAATTCGATATATATATCAATGTTGGGCTTTTCACAAGATAGTTTCAATTTTCCTGTTCACTCACAATGTAACAGTTATGATAATTTCTAATAAATATATTTATACTTTTATCATCATGGTGTTTGTCCCATAATTAATATATATGCAGGGGTGCTGAAAGAAGTAGATTTCCAAAGAGTAGTTATAATCAATAGAATTAATTATGTATGAAATTTATGATTCATAATAATCCATTGAAATAGAAATTGTGCTTGAATCTCCGTTTGTGTATAGTTGCCTCATATCACTATATATTTGCTTCTATTTTATATTTTTTAAATTAAACTTTTTATTTAGGAATAATTTAAATTCACAAAAATAATAGGAAAAGGTTCTTTGTATCATTTACCCATTTTCCCCCAATGGTGACATATTGCAAATCTATGATATAGCATCACAACCAGGATGTTGACTTTGATACAGAACAATTTCATGGTCATAGGAGGATCTCTTCTGTTGCTCTTGGATAGCCACCCCCACTTCCCTCCTGACCCACCCACACCTAAACTCGTAAACTCTGCCAAGCACTAATCTATTCTTCATTGCTTTAATTTTGTCATTTCAAAAATGTTATATAAATTGAATATACAATATATAATCTTTTTAGATTCATTTTTTTCCATTTAGTATAATTCCCTGGGGATCTATCCAGGTTGTTTTCTGTATAGTTCCTTCATTTTATTGTTGAGTAGTATTCCATGATATAGATGCTCCAGTGTGCTCAACCATTCACCCATTGCTGGGCACAAGATTGTTTCCAGTTACTGACTGTTACAAATAAAACTGCTATAAACATCCATGTACAAGTTTTCGTGTGAGCAAATTTTTATTTCTCTATGATAAATGCCCAGGAGCACAATGGCTGGGACAAATAGTAAGCACACATTTTCTGGGAAAACACTATGTTCTTATCCAGTGTCTGCACCCTTTCATTCACCAGCAATGCATGAATCATCTAGCTTTTCTGTTATTAGTGTCGGCATTTGGCTTTGTCACTATGTTTGTTTGTTTTAATTTTAGTCATTCTAATATGTAGGTAATGATTTTTTTTCATTTTAATTTCTAATAATTTTGGACATATTTCCTATTGGTCATTTGCTACCAGGATATCTTATTCTGTGAAAGGTCTTTTGCCAGTTTTCTAATGAATTGATTGTTTGTTTTTAAGCAATGAATTTGGAGAGTTATTTATATATTCTTGATCCCACTTCTGTTGAAGATATGTAGTTTATAAATATTTTCTTCCAGTATTTAGATTGTATTTTATCTTTAATAGAGTATTTTGTAGGGCAAATATTTGTAATTTTGATGAAGTACAATTTACACTTTTTCATTTTGTAGATCTTGCTTTTGGTGTCAAGTCAATGAAACCATAGCCTAGTCTGAAAATCTAAATAATTTATGCTATGGCTTTTTTTCCTAAAAGTTTTATGTTTTACATTTAAATGCATGATCTATTTGAGTTCATTTTGGTATAAGGTGTTAAGCTTAAGTCAACATTTGTTTTTTTGCCTATGGTTGCATAATTGTTCCAGCATCATTTGTCGCAAGACTATTTTTTCTCCAGTGAATTGCTTTTGCACCTACTCTCCTTTTCTTCCATCAATACCACACATTCTTGATTACTGCAGCTGCATAAGTCTTGAAATCAGATAGACTGATTACTTATCCTCTATTCTTCTTTTGCAATATTGTTTTAGATATTCTAGTTTTTCACCTATCCATATAGTTTAGAGAAAATTTATCTGTATGTACTAAAGAAATTCTTCTTACTAGAATATTGCTAGCAAATGAATTAAGCCTGTATATCAGTTTGGAGAGATTTTACAACTTTATTATGTTGAGGCTTCCAACCTGTGAACACGATATGTCTCTATGTTCATTTTGATAGTATGCAATGTCTTTTACCCTCATTTTATACTTTCTAGCATATAAGTCCTGTCCATATTTGTTAACTATATATCTAAATATTTATTTTGTTTTCTTGAGTGGCTGTAAATAATATTTTAGTTCAGGTGTCCATTTGATCACAGCTAGTGCATAGAAATATGATTTATTTTTTAACTTTTCTGCAACCTTGCTAAACACAATAATTTGTTCTAGGAGTATTTTTTTATAGAATTCTTCTGGTTTTCTACATAGTCATGCCCTTTGAAATTAAGGTCAGTTTTATGTTTAATGTAATTATTGATATGTTAGAACATATATATGCCATTTTATTTATTTTTTGTTTTTTGTCATCTGTTTTTCTTTCTTTGTTTTCTTTATTTCTAACTTTCTGTGGGTTTCTTAGTTATTTTAATTCTATTTCCATTTTATCTACCATGTTTTTATATGTATTTCTTTATATAGCTTTTAGTGGCTGCTCTAGATATTATGTATTTATAGCATCACAATCTACTGACATAGACATTTTACCAGATTTAGTAAAGTTTATAACCTTAACTCCCTTTACATACTTTTGCCCTTCTGCCTTTAATACAACCATCTTAAATATGTCCTCTTACACATTTAGAACTATATGAAGTAGTGTTGTAATTTTACTCCAATAGTAAAACATTTTTAAAGAAAAAGTGAAGAAGGAAAATGTATGGTAATTTACACAGAATTTGCTCTTTTTGTGTTCTTTCTTCATTTCTGATGCTCTAAGATTGAATATTTTTTATTTCATTTCAGTTCAGAAAACTCTCAGCCATTCTTTTAGGGAAAATTTGCTGGTAACAAATTTTCCTAGTTATCTTTCATCTGAGAATGTCTTAATTTCCCCTTCATTCTTCAAGTATATTGTCAGTAGATATAGGGTTTGGGTTGACAGTTCTTTGCTTTCAGCATTTCAAAATGTGCT
This sequence comes from Lepilemur ruficaudatus, assembly GCA_963574885.1. Taxonomy (NCBI): domain Eukaryota; kingdom Metazoa; phylum Chordata; class Mammalia; order Primates; family Lepilemuridae; genus Lepilemur; species Lepilemur ruficaudatus. Next base: position 14,212 of record CAUYRT010023963.1, read on the forward strand.
AGTTTCTCTGGTCTCCATGATTTCTGAATGAGAAATATCCTGTCATTCAAACGGCTTTTCTTCTATAAGTAAGAAATTGCCTCTATCTTATTGCTTTCAAGTTTTTGCCTTTGCCTTTAAGTTTCAGAAGTTTTACTATGGTGTGTCTTGGTACTTATTTCTTTGGGTTTATCTTGTTTGGGTTAGCTCATATATATTTTGACAAATTTGGGATGTTTTTGGTTGCACTCTTTTTCTCTTTTTTCTTAGGACTCCAATGACAGGAAAGTTAGCTCTTTTATTACAGTCCCACAAGTCTCTAGGAATCTTTTTCTTTACTTTTTTTTCAGGGTATTTTCTCTCCATTGTTAAGATTTGGTAATATATATAGTTCCTTCTTCCAGTTCAGTGATTCTTTCCCTTGCCTCATTTATTTTAAAATTTCTCTTTGTTCTTTGTTATATCTTCTATATATTTTTTCTAATTTCAGCATATTATGGGGGTACAGATGTTTAAGTTACATTTATTGCCTTTGTCCCACCCTAGTCAGAGCTTCAAGCAGCATATATCTTCTATATTTTTGCTAAGACTTTCTATTTCTTTGCAGAATCTATTTCTTTTCATTTGTTTCAAACGTGTTCATAATTTCTCATTGAAGCATTGAATGATGGCTGCATTAAAATCTCTTCCAGGTAATTCTAACATCTCTGTCATCTACATTTTGGCATTTGTTGATCTGTGGTTGTCTTTTATCATTGCTGTTGAGATGATCATGGTTTCTGACATATTAAATCATTAGATGCTGAAACGTGGGCATCTGTGTGTGATATGGTAAGAGACTCGGGAGCCCTTTAAAACTTTCTGTTTTAGTTGGTTTCCTCTGACACTTCTCTAGTAGGGTAACTGGATCACTGCCTTGTTACTGTGTATGGGGTGAAAGTTCAGATGGTCCACTCAGCTTCCCTTGATACCAGTGAGAGAGGTATCAAGGGAAGGTGCTCCTCATTACTGCTGGGAGAGAATGTGACTTCCAGCTCCCTACGAAGACTCACACCGTCTGAGAGGTAGGTGCAGGAGTGCTCAGTTACTACTCCTTGCCTGGCCTCCCCTGACACTATGTGGTGAGGCGTAGACTCCTTATTGCTGGGCATTTATGACAGCCCTACTTTTCTCTAGACCTCCATCGACACCATCTCAGCAAAATGAAGATGAGCAGCTTCATCACTGGCAGTTGGGACTGAAAGTGCAGGCTCCCCAAACAGTCTCCACTGACACCACAGGTGACATGGAACTTTTTACTACCAATTGATGGCATTTAAGTTCTGGCTCACTACTTAGCCTTTTCTGATACTATTTCAGTGGAGAAAGTTGAAGTTGTGATTCCTAGATACAACCTGGCAATACTGGAAGTCTAGGTTTCCTTCTCAGGTTTCGCTGGCATGGTTGGGTTGGGGCCACAGTTTCATAGTGTTTTGATAGAATAAAACACTTATTGTCTAAAGCGTTTCTGTCTTTCTACACTGACTTTCTCTTGGACCTTTGGCTAGGAAAACAAACTTTTTTTTGTTACCTTTTTTGTCTATTCTCCTTGTTGGTTCCAGGTTGTTGTCTTCTTTGGTAATATGACTGAGAGGTGTGAGTCAAGAAGAATACCCAGGAAACTCACCATTGTGTTGTTTCTTGGATCTCAAGGTCCCAAGCCTGTCTGCCTTCTCTTCATGTTTCAGTTTTATATATAATATCAAGGGGGGGTAGTTGGCCTTACTGGGAAGAATAGGGAAAAGCATATCTACTCCATGTTCTCTGAAGCAGAAATCTCCATTTTATATTTTTAAAACTATTCAGTGATATCATAGTCTTTTAAAAATTGAATTGATTTTAAATATCTAAATAGCAAAATGTGTTCAATAGTTTTATATTACTCCAAAATAATACTTTATGTATTAATGCATTCTAAAATAAATTGAGTGTCAATTTCGTAGTAATTGTTCATGTTGAGTACATCTGTGATTCTATGAAATGTTTTTATGAAACATGTTCATATTTTCTTTGGTTGTCATTATGAGAACAATAAACTACATGCAGCTACATACCAATCAATGCTAGTGTTTCATAGCAATTTCTGCAATTCATTTTCAAACTCATAGTTTAATTTTTACATAAGCCACAACAAAGTAATTAAAGTATAATGATTCATTTCAGTGTCATCATAAATTCATTTATTTAATGTTAGTTATTCTTCATTTATCTCTACACATAATAATGAGTTGACATACTTGGAGGCTATACACAATGCCTCTTGTTAAACTAAGTCTCTATTATGTTTTCTGGATGAGGATCTTCAACTTACTATTCAAATCTTTGAATAATAATAGGTGGATTTTATTTTACTTTCAGGTTAGTTTCAAGTACACATTTTCAATCATTTCTATGTACATCACTTGGTCTACAGTTCAATATATTTGTAGAAATAACTGCTGGTCTTGAAAACCAATTATATAAGACTTAGAGTTTCCTGTACACATCACTCAAAATAGTATTTAAACCCATTACAAGTATTTCAAACATACACAGTTTTTCAACATCTGATTAGGACCTCTTCCTTGACCTCCATTCTAAGCAGCAGGTACTCTTTGTTGATAATTTTGACTTGAATGCTTAATCATAACATCAAACCAAGGAAGCTTCTGGGGATGTATGGTAAACAGAAGAGTTCTTTAGAATGTAAGGCTATTATTTCTACTGATATGTGTGCAGGAAAAAAACTGTAATAATGAAGCACAGAGCAAGAGATCTGGCATAAAACATACTCAGAGAGAACAAAGAATTTGAAATTATTACAAATGCAGTTATATAACTTTTCTGCTAATTCTATGGAAAGAGAAGGGCATTTGGGACAAAAAAAGAATATTTGAATTAAAAGAGAAGAAGATGCTGTGAATTGGAATACTTAAAGTCATTAATGTTATTAACATTTCCACACATTTGGTAGAACTATTTGGGTCATTAAATTAATGTACACCTTTGTTTCACCAGCTTCTATAGTATGTATAGTTCAGCTGTTGTTCAATAGAATTCTATATTTAGGAGTTTCTTCTTCTTTTTTTTCCTGTCACCTTTCTGGAAATAAAAAC
>CAUYRT010023965.1:0-10465 GCA_963574885.1 Lepilemur ruficaudatus
TAATTCTATTTTTAGCTCTTTGAGGAATCTCCAAATTCTTTTCCACAAAGGTTGCACCAATTTGCAGTCCCACCAGCAGTGTTAGAGTGTCCCTATCTCTCCACATCCTCGCGAGCATTTGTTGTTTTGGGATTTTTTGATAGAGGCCAATCTCACTGGGGTTAGGTGGTACCTCATTGTGGTTTTGATTAAATTCATAATTAGATAAATGCAAATTAAACTGACACAAGATTGCCGTGTCTTATTACCAATTTGGGAAAAGTTAAAAGGTATGATAATATCAATACATTCTTTTTTTTGAAGCTGTGGGGAAATAGGCACTCTCAAGTATTACTGATGGGAATGTAAACTAACTCTTTTGTTGGGCATTTTGGTAAAATCTAACATGACTACATATGTACTTATCTTTTGAACCAGCAACCCCACTGGGGCAACTATTTTGAAGATATACCTACAAGAATATGAAAACACATATACAGAAGGTATATGAACATTTTTTGTAATGGCACACATTTTGTAATAGCACATTGCACATTTCGCATTTTTGTAATAGGAGAATATTGGGAAAATACTTAATCAACAGCCAGAGAGTAATTGAATAAACTATGGTACATATGCATAAATGAATTTTATTTTATTTTATTTTTTTAAGCAGTGACTGGCTCCAGAGTCTGGCTCTTAAGCTGGTGTTAGTTCATCATTTTTTATGGCTGAGTAGTACTCCATGGTATACATATACCACATTTTATTTTTTTTATTTCAGCATATTACAGGGGTACAAATGCTTAGGTCACATATATTGCCTCTGCCCCACCTGAGTCAGAGCTTCAAGTGTGTCCATCCCCCAGATGGTGCACACCACACGCATTAGATATGAATATACGCATCCCTTCTTCCCCCCTCCTACCTGTCCAACACCCAATGAATGTTACTACTATATGTGCACATAAGTGTTGACCAGTTAATACCAATTTGCTGGTGACTACATGTGGTGCATGTTTTTCCATTCTTCTGGTAGATACTTCACTTAGTAGAATGGGCTCCAGCTCTATCCAGGATAATACAAGAGGTACTAGATCACCATTGTTTTTTTGTGGCTGAGTAGACCTCCATGGTATACATATACCACATTTTATTAATCCACACATGTATTGATGGGCACTGGGTTGTTTCCACATCTGTGTGATTATGAATTGTGCCGCAATAAGCAATAAATGAATTTTAAAAAGCTATAAAAATAATGAATTATGGAGATCTCTATAGTCTGATATGGTTTTATTTCCACTACATAGTGGTAAGTGAAAATAATCAAAGTGGAAAAGGTGTCCATAGTAGGCTAACATTCATGTAAGAATGAGGTTGTATATATATTATACATGCATTTTATATATATGTATATATATATACATATATATATATATATATATATATAGAGAGAGAGAGAGAGAGAGAGAGTACACACACATATGCACACAATCAAAATAGTCTGGAAAGGGTAACCTAGAACCCAGTAAGATTGTTTGCCAATAATAGGTGGGTGAAACCCATACCGTAAGAATGGGGGGAAAGAACTGAGTAGTCAGGATAGGAGACACTTCTCAGATGACACATTTTTGTACAGCTCTGACTTTGAAGCCATATTAACGTTTCACATACTCCCAAAATAAATGAAATTAAGTTTCAAAAGAATTAAAATAAACCAAAAATATAAGAACCCATAATAGAACAGAAACAGGAATAAATAAACCTAACTCTATTATGACTGAAAATCATAGCCATACTAAGGAGAAAGGAGGAGAAATGAACTGACAGGAAAAAAAGTTTGAAAAAGAGTAAATGTATCCCATAAGGCACACACACACACACACACAACACACACACACATCTGTACCCCAATATTCTAGTTAGTTAATTTGTTTTCACAGAAGTGTGAGTCAGAAATCTGAAACTACTTTATGTTTATTGTGGAAATAAGCAAATAAAATAAATAAATCGTGGATGACAGTCAGGTTTCTCACTGTTAGAGAAAGTAGTTACAAATAAGGACAGAGAAAAGACTAAAAGGAATCCTTGGTTTTTTATTATAATTGGAAGTGTCAGTATGAAGTCATGGGTATTATTACGTATATGGATCGATAGTTTTAGAAATAAATGAAGATATGTGGGTGAGGATCCACACACACACACACACACACACACACACACACAATCTTAGCTCTGATGAAGAGTTTACAAGCAATGACATCCTAGTAGCAACAAATGGACAAACTTAATACCCAGATCTTAATTTTTAAATACTACTTTTTAACTTAAGAAGCCAGAGATCCTTGGAGAAATAGTTGATCCTAATGCTGGGATATGAAAAAGGCAAGATAAACCAAGATAATTTTGTGGTACCAGAATGTAAGAAAATGTTCATAAGTGATGAGAGTATGATGAAAAGTATACAGGAGCCAACTTATTGGAGCAACTAATGGCCAAATCTGTAAATAAATATCCCATACATGATACCATACTGACATAAATAAAATAATTGTGTACATAAATAAATAGGATAGACGAAGGAACAGTTCTTTCTCACAGTAGAATTCCAGTTAATAAATATAGGAGACAAGATGGCAACAGAAAATGATAATTAGGCAAATACCACAAAAATAATTGTTACAGGCAAGAATCATGACGGTTACCAAAATTAGTGGAAGAAACCATGTGAAGCAGGGTATTTACATAGTCTTAAAGTAACTCCATAAGATATACTTACTGATGACAAAGAGGAAAACAATAACTTTACAGAGAAAAACACAAGTGTTTTGACCAATGCAAACTTTTTAAAAGACTGAATTTACTACCACTAGTAATACAATATATATATATATATAGTATTACTATATATATGTATATATTGTAACATCAGTATATATATTGTAATACAATATATTATATTACAATACATATACAATATATTATATTGTATATTGACATCACATAACTCCAGACACGTACTGGAAAGGGAACAACATTACTTCCGTTGTATTTGTGCTAAAATGCTTAATCATAATCTAAGCATTTTACAAAATAACTGACTTCTAATCTATAAAAATGTCAAGATCTTGAAAGACAAAGTAGACTGAGAAACTGTCACACAGAGGAGTCTAGAAAAATGTGACAAATCGATGCATACAGTATTCTGAATTATAATCTAGACTAGAAAAGGGACATAAGTGGAAAACTGGTAAAAAGTGACTAAAATCTCTGATTAGTTAATAGTATTGTATCAATGGTTATTACCTGATGTTGAAGTAAGGTTAGGGAAAATCTTTCCACTTGGGTTAGCCAAGTAAAGGGTATTTAGTAATTCTCTATACTATTTTGGCAACTTTTCTATAAATGTTATAATATTTCAAATTCAAAAAAGCTAAAAGATTATATTGCATTAAATGTGGAAACTCTGGTTTAAATGATAAATCAGATAAGCCTCAAGGACAAGACATGTCATTTTCTTGGTAATTTGGAACATATGGTCTCCCTAGATGATGAACTTTTATAATTTTATACTATAACATAAGAAATATTTAAAAAAATAAAAATGAGTAGAGTTAGAAATTATATATATGATAAAATAATATTTGTAACAACATATTCATATTCAGAAAAGGAACTTATAGGTAAATTACATTTAATATCTAATTCTTCAATATATTGCTTTTCATATAATAATAAATATCAGCATAGCTATAAATTTTACTGTAATAGCAAGTTCATAAAAAGGCAATTTCAATACAAATGAGATAAATATATTATATTTAGAAAGAAAAAAATAATTTGTAAGAATAAGAATTCCCTTTGTTGGGGGAATGTAAATTAGCACAGCCTTTATGGAAAACTATACGGAAGTTCCTTAAAAAATTAAATGGAGTTACCATATGATCCAGCAATCCCATTACTGGGTATATAGCCAAAGGAAATTAAATCAGTATATTGAAGAGATATATGTCCTTGTTTATTGCAGCATTTTCCACAATAACAAAGATATGGAATCAAACTAAATGCCTATCAACAGATGAATGGATAAAGAAAAGGTGGTATATAATCACAATGAAATACTATTCAGTTTTAAAAAAAGAAGGAAATCCTGTCATTTATGACAACATGACTAAACTTAGAGGACATGATGTTAAGTGAAATAATCCAGGCACAGAAAGACAAGTACCACGTGACCTCACTTATGTGGAAAGTGTAAAAAAGTCAAACTCATAGAAACAAAGAGTTTCTGTTACTCTCCCGTAAATGGTGTTTACTAGAAACTGGAGGTGGGTGGATTGAGGAGATAAGGGTCAAAGGGCACAACATTTTACTTTCACAGGAGAAATAAGTTCAAGAGATCTATTGTATATCATGGTGACTACTGTTAACAGCAATATATTATATACTTGAAAATTGCTATGATTGTAGATTTTAAGTGACCTTACCACAAGAAAAGTATGTGAGGTTATGCAAATGTTAAATACCTTGATTTAGCCATTTGACAATGTATACATACATTCAAACATCATATTGTACACAGTAAATATATATTTTACTGGTCAATTGAAATAATAAGTATTTTTAAAGAGAAAAAAGAATTTTTAATTGAGAAATATTTCAAATTCCTTATTACATACATTGTCCTATGCAGGAGGGGAGGTATTGATATTCATTTTTAAAACTGTCAAATTTTTGATTAAAAATTTTACACAGACATTAAAAACTTATTTTGGGGTTTTAGATTTTATTTTCCTAAGTAGCTGATTCACCCAAAGTTTGATGTGAAATGCTAATATGACCTCCAAATCCTATTCAAAAAATCTCCTTCCTACAAAAAGAATTTTTTCAAGTATTATTTTGCCTCATAGCAAGAAGTAAAATAAGTCACACTTACATAAAACCTTTCCTCTAGAGAACTTAAAATGCCTCCATAATTATTTCATATTTCTGGATTTTTTACTTATGAAAATAACACCCACCTGAATGTTTTTACTCATATATACTTTCTAACTTACTATTGCCTTCTCATTTAACTTAATGATAACTTTGACTAGTATGATCCTTCTCTCCTAGTTCTCTTCTCTGTCATCTTTCACCATGTCAAACCTACTTCTGCTCCCTATAATAATATCTTCTCTCAGTGATATTCTGATCCATTCTCCTGTATAGCACTGCTTGCTAGAAATAACTCACTATTTTCCAAAGCAGAAATCTACTTCCTTCTCTTCAGATGTGTCCAACTTATTCTGGAACTGCTATCAAAAATTGGAAAAAGAGAATCATAACTACAATTTCTAGACCTTTTTAGGACTATGTATTCATTTTATTTAATTTTGTTATTTTCCAATATGCCGCATTAGATGTAAGTTTATGAATCCAAGCAATTTTGGAAATTGATGTTTGTGTTAGCTCAAACCTTTGGCTATAAATGTAGCATGTCATAGCAGAGGTCAAATCCTTCCTCTGACATTTAATAGCTGTGTGGACTGAGAAAGTTAGACAAACATGACATGCTTCATTTACCTTATTGATAAAATGAAGAAAATAATAATACTTAACTAGTGCAATGTTATGAGTAAATTAGTTAATACCAATTAAGCAAAATAAACAGTTTCTTGATATTAAAGCAAAGTTTCTGACACATAATAAAATGTACAAGAATGGATTTTTTAAAAAATGAATAAGGCGCACTTCCAGCAAAAGTGGAGTAACTTGCATCATATTAATCCTCCCACAGATAACAACTATACGATCTGGACAATACAGTAAAACAAACACGCAAACGAAAACAAACACAAAATGAAATCAACAAAAACACTAAATTATAGGTAGTAGAGAACAATCAAAAGTAGGCAAAAACTCAGAAACTGGAAGGATTTGCACTGGATAGCATTTGATTGTATATATATTTTTATAAGAAGGGGCACTCCACTTCATAGAGAGAATGGAGTCTCTAGAACTCAAAATGAAACTTAAAAGAAAGACAAAAGAAAGAAAGAACAAGCAAGCAGGCTGTATCAAGATCGCAAGAACATTTAGCAAGTGATGAGGAAAATCAGGAAAAGAAGGGGACCACAAAATGGGGAACACCAAAAATATGCATAGGACATTTTGAAAGCAAGAAATAAAAGTCTCAAATAATATGCAGGATGCAGTTTTTAATTTCAGAATATTACAGGGGTACAAATGTCTTGGTTACATAAATTGCCTTTGCACCACTGGAGTAAGAGCTACAAACATGCCCATCCCCCAGACGGTGCACACCACACCTATTAGGTGTGAATTTATGTATCTCCCCCTCCCTGCTCCCACCTGCCTGACACTCAATGAATGTTACTTCCATATGTGCACATTTAAGTTTTCACAGATTAGTACCAACTTAATGGTGAGTGAATTGTGCTGCTATAAACATTTGAGGGCAGATGTCTTTTTGATAGAATGTCTTTTTTTCCTTTGGATAAATACCCAGTAGTAGGATTGCTGGATCAAATGGTAGTTCTACTTGTAGCACTTTTTGATATCTCCACACTACTTTCCCCTATGCTAGTTTGCAGTCCCACCAGCAGTGTATGAGTGTTCCTATCTCTCCGCATCCACTCCAACATTTGTTGTTTTGGGACTTTTTGATAAAGGACATTCTCACTGGGGATAAGTGATATCTCATTGTGGTTTTGATTTGCATGTCCCTGATGATTAGAGATGTCGAGCACGTTTTCATGTTTGTTGGCCATTAGTCTTTCGTCTTTTGAAAAGTTTCTGTTCATGTCCTTTGCCCACTTTTTCATGGGGTTGTTTGACTTTTCTTGCTGATTTTCCTGAGATCTTTACAGATTCTAGTTATCCACTGTATTTGATGTAGAGTGTGCAAATATGTAGGATATTTTTAAAAGCAAGAAATAAAAAGTTCAAAGAACTGAACAGAAATTTCAGCTACTTCCCACCACAAAGGAAACAGAGTTAACAGCCTGTTAAAAATAAAAATAAACACTCTTCACTGGAAGAAAAAAAGATCAGAGTATGTATTAATACAATGTTATGTCCACACGTCAAGGATAGAAATGGGAAAATGTGACCCATAGTGAGGGGTAAAAGCACTTAATAGACATAGGCTCTGAGAAAGCTAACATTTTTGAGTAAGCAGACTAGGACTTGGATACAACTACTATAAATGTGCCTAGGTATTTTAAGTATAAATGATAAAAATGAGGGAATACATGAAGAAGTTCAACAGAGAAATTAAAAGTATAAAAAAGGAGAAATTGTAGATCTAAAATTACATCATACAAAATTGAAAAATAAATATCAGCATACAACATTCATAAGCCTGGAGGACATTATGCTAAGGGAAATAATTCAGGTATAGAAAGATAAATACCACTTCTTATTACTCATATGTGGAAGTTAAAAAAAAATGAGCTTATGGAAGCAGAGGCTTGAATTGCGGTTATTAGAGGCTGGGAAGTGAGGGTGTGGGAAGGAAGGAAAGAGGTTGGTTAATGGATACGAAATTACAGCTAGATAGGAGGAATGTGTTCTGGTGTTCTGCAGCACTGTATGCTGAATATGACTAACTATAATTTACTATATATTTTCAAAGAGTTAAAAGAAAGGATTTCGAATGTCCACAACAGAAAAAAATTGATAAATGATTGAGGTGATGGATATTTTAATTGTACTTATTTGATCATTACACATTGTATACATGTATCCAAATATCACCCTGTATCCTAAAAATATGCACAATTATTACATGTCAACTATAAATACATGACAAAATATTTCTATGTAGGATTAACAGGAAAAAGTAAAAGATAAAAGAAAGTTTCAGTGAATTTAAGGATAGAACAACAGAAAGGATAAAACCTGACGTAAATCAAGGATAAAGTTTTGAAAAGAAATGACCAGTACTTTAGGGACAATATCAAACAGTTGAATGTATACAAATACATACATATAAAATTGCTTTCTCAAATGAGACAAGAAAATGAGATAGAGAAATATTTGAATAATTAATGACTGAAAATTGGCAAATTTTGTGAAAAACTGGCTTATAAATCCAGCAGTCTTCTCAAATCTCAAGAAGGATAAATGAGAAAATCAGATTTAAGTACAGCATAGCTAAGTGCTAACAGTAAAAGAAAGAAAATCTTGAGAGTAGCTATAAAAAGTAAATACATTGTATACAAATGAATAAAGAATTATAGGATATTTGACTTTTCATCAGAAAGAACAGAGGCCATATATCAAAAAACTTGTATACTTAAAGTGCTGAAAGAAAGAAAAACATCAACCTTTATTTCTATAGTCAATGAAAATATCCTTCTCTATTTTTTTTTCAGATAAATGAAAGCTAAAAGAATTTGTTTCCAGCAGGACTAGAATATGAAAATTTCAAGAAGTTTTTTAGGCTAAAGGGAAATGGTACTAGGTGGAACTTAAACCTGTAAGAAGAGGTAAAAGCACTAGAAATGGCAAATATATGACAAAATGTACAATAATATTTGTTTTTCCATTTTCTTAAAATAAAAAATACATAAAGTTGGCCCCCTCCATACAATGTTTCCACATCTGTGGATTCAACCAATTGTGAATCAAAAATATTTGAAAAAGAAATTGCATCTCTACTGAACATGGACAGCCATTTTTTTTGTCATCATTCCCTAAATGATACAGTATAACAACTATTTACATATTAACAGTATTTTCATTGTAATAGGTATTACAATTAATCTAGAGATGATTTAAAATATAAACAAAGATGTTTATAGGGATATGTGAACATATTATACCATTTTATATTTGAGACTTGAGCATGCATGGATTTGTGTATCCAAGGGAGGTCCTGGAATCAATACTCATGAATACTGAGGGAAGACTGCATTTCTTTCCAGGGAAAAACACACTACTGTGAGATTTATAATGTACATATATGTGATATATACTACATTAATAACAGAATGGATGGAGAGAAATGGTTTTTGAATTTTATGTGAAGTGGCCAACTACTGACTCTGAGAAACTTTATAACTTAAGTTTGAATATTTTAATCTATAGAGAAAATACAGTAAAATAATAATGTAAAAGGGATATTTCTAAAAGGACAAAAATGAATTCTAATGGGATTAGAAAAACATTTAAATAATCATAAGGAAGGAAGTTAAGGGGGAACAGAAAAAAAAGATGGGATAAATAGTAAATAGAAAAAAACTAGAGGTACATAAAAATATATTATGAAAAGGAATAACACCAGAAATAATGTAAGATATTTCATAATGATCAGAGCCATTTCATCAAAAAAACATAAAAATGACAAATGTGTATATGCCAAATAAAAAAGTTCCAGTATGTATTGTAATGGGTTGCATTGCTGATATAGCTTGGATATTCAACTCTTCCAAATCTCATGTTAAAATTTGATTCTCAGTATTGGAGTTGGGCCTAGTGGGAAGTGTCTCAGTCATGGGGGTGGATGCCTCATGAAAGGCTTGGTGTCCTCCTCATGGTAATGAGTGACTTTTTGCTCTATTAGTTCCTGTGTGAGCTGGTTCTTTAAAAGAGCCTGGCACTTCTTCCTCCTCTCTCCGTCTTGTCCTTCCTCTTGCCATGTGATGCCTGCTTGCCTTCCCCTTCCACTATGAGTGGAAGCTTCCTGAAGCTCTCATCAGACGCATATGTTGGCACCATGTTTCTTGTACAGCCTGTAGAACTGTGAGCCAAATAAACCTTTTTTCTTTATAAATTACCCAACCTAAGGTATTCCTTTATAGCCACACAACATGGACTGAGATGATTGCCTTCCTCCCAAAAGATACGTTAAAGTCCACCCTCAGTACCTTAGAATGTGAACTTTTTTGGAAATAGGGTCATTGCAGGTTTAATTAGTTATATTAAGATGAGGTTATATTGAAGTAGTATGTGCCTTTAATCCAATATGACTCATGTCTTTATAAGAATACAACCATTGGCCGGGCGCGGTGGCTCACGCCTGTAATCCTAGCACTCTGGGAGGCTGAGGCAGGCGGATCGCTCAAGGTCAGGAGTTCGAAACCAGCCTGAGCAAGAGCGAGACACTGTCTCTACTATAAATAGAAATAAATTAATTGGTCAACTAAAACTATATAGAAAAAATTAGCCGGGCATGGTGGCGCATGCCTGTAGTCCCAGCTACTCGGGAGGCTGAGGCAGAAGGATCGATTGAGCCAAGGATTTTGAGGTTGCTGTTAGCTAGGCTGATGCCATGGCAATCACTATAGCCCAGGCAGCAGAGTGAGACTCTGTCTAAAAAAAAAAAAAAAAAAAAAAAGAATACAACCATGGAACGATACAGAGACAAAGGAAGAACATCATGTGAGGACGGAAGCAGAGATTAGAAAGATATGTTTATAAACTAAGGAATACCAATAATTGCTGCCCATAACCAGAAGCTAAGAGAGAAACCTGG
>CAUYRT010023969.1:0-55933 GCA_963574885.1 Lepilemur ruficaudatus
TCTTGTATCTCCGTGGCATCAGTTGTAATATCTCCTCTTTTGTTCCTGATGGAGCTTATTAGAGATTTTTCCTTTCTGCTTTTCATTAGTCTAGACAAAGGTGTGTCAATATTGTTAATTTTTTCAAAGAACCAACTTTTCGTTTGATTACTCTCCCATACAGTTTTCCTGTTGTCAATTTCATTTAGTTCTGATTTGATCTTATTAATTTCACTTCTGCTGGGTTTGGGGTCGGTGTATTCTTCTTTTTCCAGCTCTTTGAGTCGATTCATTAGGTTGTCTATTAGTGATCTTTCTGACTTTTGGATATAGGCATTTATGGAAATAAACTATCCTCTCAGGACTGCTTTAGCTGTGTCCCACAGATTTTGATAACTTGTGTCTCCTTTGTCATTTAGTTCAAAGAATCTTTTGATTTCCATCTTGATTTCCTCATTTATGAAGTAATCATTCAGCAGAATGTTGTTTAGTTTCCACGACTTTGTGTACAGATGAGAGTTTCTGTTAAGGCTTATTTCTACTTTCATTCCACTGTGATCTGACAATATACATGGTATAATTTCTATTTTTTAAATTTTTTGAGACATGCTCTGTGTCCCAGGATATGGTCAATCTTAGAGAATGTCCCATGAGCTGATGAGAAGAATTTATATTCAGTGGTTTTATGCTAGAATGTCCTGTAAATGTCAGCCAGGTCCATTTGTTATAGAGTTTTGTTTAAGTCCTTTATTTCTTCATTAAATTTCTGTTTGGAGCGTCTGTCCTGTGCTGTCATCGGGCTTTTGAAGTCTCTGGCTATTATGGTGTTGCTGTTTATCAATTTGTTTATATCAAGTAGAGTTTGCTTTATGAATCTGGGTGCACCTAAATTGGGTGCATACATATTTAGAATTGTTATGTCTTCTTGTTGAACTGTACCCTTCACCATTATATAGTGGGCCTCTTTGTCTTTCATTACTTTTTTTGATTTAAAAACTAAGTTATCTGAAATCAAAGCCACCCATCCAGCCTTCTTTTGGCTTCCATTGGCTGGAGACATTGATTTCTACCCCTTTACTTTTAGTCTAAATGCATCCTTGCAGGTTAGATGTGTTTCCTGAAGACAGCAGATAGGTCGCGTGTATTTCTTTATCCATTTGACCAGCAAATGTCTCTTGAGTGGGGAGTTCAAGCCATTCACATTTATTGAGAGAACTGATGGGTGGGGAAATTTTCTGTTCATTCTCTTGGGTTGAACATTGTTGCTTTGTTTTCTCTCTTGAGCCACTGTGGTATCTGGCCTTTGATCTTTAGCTTTTGAGTAGTTTTACATTTGTGAGTGTTTATTGTGCTGATCTATGTGTAATTCTGTTTTAAGTACTTCTTGGAAGGCTGGTCTTGGTGAATTCCCTCAGTCTTTGCTTATCTGAGAATATCTTTATTTCTCTTTCATATACAAAACCTAGTTTTGCAGGGTTCAAGATTCTAGGCTGGGCATTATTCTGTTTCAGAAGAGTGAGAATGGTGCCCCAGTCTCTTCTTGCTTGTAAGATTTCAGTTGAGAAGTCTGGCATTATTCGGATGGGCTTTCTTTTGTATGTTACTTGTTTCTTTCACCTTACAGCTCACAGAAGGGCCTTTTTAGTGGATATTTTTGTCAGTCTGATGACGGCATGTCGTGGTGTGTTTCTGTTTGCAATTAATTTCCCAGGGGTCCTTTGAGCTTCTTGTACCTGGATACCTAGATTTTTAGCAAGGCCTGGGAAATTTTCCTCTATTATATCTTCAAATAGCTTATACAACCCTTGCACTTTTTTTTTTCCTTCACCTTTAATGATGGCCATAAATCTCACGTTAGGTTTCTTCACATAATCCCACATTTATTGTAAGGTTTGCTCTTTTCTCTTATTTCTCTGCTCTATCTCTGTGACTGACTTATGTAATTGGAAGGTGTTATCTTCAGTCTCTGAGATTCTTTCTTCTGTTTGATCTACCCTGTTATTGAGGCTTTCCACTGTGTTTTGTAGTTCCTTATATAAATTCTTCATTTCCAGAGATCAGTTTGTTTTTTCTTCAATATTTCCTTTTATTTAGTGAATTTTATCTCCTATGTTTTGGATTTTTGTGTGTGTGTGTGTGGTTTCTTTGTGTTGGTTATTCATTTTTTCTTGCATGTCATTGAGTTTTCTTACAATCCATGTTGAAAATTCTTCTTTCATTTTAGTGTTCTGACTTTGGCTTAATGTCCATTTCTAGATAGCTGGTGTTCCTCTTTGGGGGTGTGCTTTCCATTTGATTCTTCATACTTCCAGAGTTCTTTCGTTGATTATTTCCCATCTGGATCAGTTGTTGCTTCTTGCCTTTAAATTTTTGTTTGGTTAATGACATGCCTAGTTTAGTCTCTGAGCCAGTAGTTGGTGTTTGTGGGTGAGATTCAACCACATCCTTTATGATGAGTCAGTAGATGTAGTGAAAGGGTGTGCAGAATGACCTCTCTGTCAGTAGGTGGAACTTGCCAGGAGGAGCAAGCTGCAGTGTTGTTTTGGGGTCCTGTAACCACCTCTTGTTCCTATGGAGAGGCACTCTTGTGCCTCATGTGGTGGGTGGGGGCCTCAGACTTTTTTAGTAACCCAGGACCCCCCGTCTGGGAATGAGTCTGGGCATAGCTGGGTTGGGTAAGCCTGCCCTCAAGCACCACAAATGCTGTTAGCAGGGATCAAAGGTCTGTTCTCTGCTTCTGGGCAAAACTGTCAGGGAGGGACTGGAATGGCCCTACTCAGCCAAAAAGTCTGTGTGTGGGGGTGGGGCTTTCTGAGACCTGCAGTCTGGAGCAGGCCTTGCTCCTTTCCACCCTCTCCTATTCTGCGGTTTCTCCTGGGCCTCTGCCAGCAGGCAGGATCTCATGCCAGTGGATCTCCCCTGTCTGTGATGCAGGCCGGGAGGTCTCCTGCCCAGGATCACAGCCTGGGCTGGGCACACAGCCCTCCGGTGGAGGGGGGTTGCCCCTCAAGCACGCTGATCTGTCCCTGAAGGCACAGACACCTTAGTATGCTGTTCACAAATATCCCTTCTTTGCCCCTGGGCAATGCGATTGAGATCTGGGTGTATGGGATCTGGTCTGCAGGCCTGTCCACTGGTCCCTGGAGATCAATCCCTGACCCTACCAGGGAGAAGAGTGCTGGTCTCAAGTCACCCACAAGGTGCCCAAGCTGGATCGATGTCTCTCCACCTCGTTATCTGCCACATTCTCCTGGAGTCACCATGCTAGCAGCACCTGGGAGGGCTGGCAGGTAGAGAGCTCACCTTCTGAGTACCCTTCAGTCTGCTGTAGGGCCCCAAAAGGAAAGGTCCCATTCCTTGCAGATGCCTCCGTGAGATGGCTAAATTGTCTCTCTGCGTGCCCGCGGGTAGGGAAGGGGAAGGAGAGAATGAATCAATATTGCACCTGCCAATTGGCTCAAGTCTGTCCATGGGGACATGCCCCGAGGGAGCTGGGAGCCTGGTGCCCTGTCCTCAAGATGCTCACCATTCACTGGCAGCAGCCGTCTCTGGGCTGGCGTTGGCAGGTCTCTCCAACCACTCAGGAGTCCACTAGCAGTATGAGATGCAAGGGAAGTGAAAGTTAACTGCTCCACCTATCCTTGTCACTGGTCTCCAAGCCTCTTGGGGGCCGTTCTCCTTTCAGCTCTCCTCTGCAACTTCTTCCCGAGGACTCTCTTGTAGTCTCAGGTACCCTTCCTTCCAACCCTAGTATGATCTATGTTTGTCTGCTTGTTTATTTTTCTAAAATATGTCTTTTTTTCAGAGACACTCTGGCTGGTGGTTTTTCTCATCTATCATCTTGAATTCCTCCCTGGAATCTGTTCATATATTTTTTACATTTAAAATATCTATTGCGATGTTCTGCTTTTCATTCCAGATTTTGGTTATTTGTACCTTACTGGTTTTTTTCTTGGATAATATTGGTAGAAGCTTAAACATTTCATTAGTTTTTTTAAACCAACCAACCTTTGGCTTTGTTGAATTTCTCTACATTTCTGTTCTGCTTCATTTCTGTTCTTATCTTTATTATTACTTTCTTCAATATTCCTTCAGTTTAATTTGCTGCTCTTTTTCTAACTTCTTGAAATGGATGTTTATATCACTTATTTTTATCCTGTCTCCTTTCTAATGTATTTATGTCTACAAATGTCCCTCTAACCATAGCTTGACCTATATCCCACAAGTGTTGACATATATTTCCATTACCATTCAGTTCAAAATATGTCCTAATTCCCATTATATTTTTCTTTAACCTATGAATTATAAAGAAATATACTGCTTGTTTTGCAAACATTTCATGATTTTCTTGTTATTTTGTTACTCATTACTAGGTTGATTTCATTGTGGTCGAATAACACATTTCCATATAATTTAAATCTGTTGAAATTTATTCAGATTTTCTTCATGGCCTAACATATGGTCAGTTTGGGAAAGATTTCCTCATATAATTGAAAAAAATGTATAGTCAGCAAGTCACAGATGCAGTGTTTTGTACATCCAGTGGGATGCTGGTAAATGTTTACCAACTAATTCTCAAAGAAACAAAAATACAGATATCCAGATGTATACTTTTGGCCCAGTTTCCATGATGTGAATACTCCCACCATGTCAAACTATCAACATGATATCATTAATGTGGAGTTGGGAAAAGATGCACAACTGTGATTCTGACAAACTAGTAGGAGCTGGCCCCAGTATTATACTATATATAATGTCTATTAGGTCAAATACTAATAGTATGGCTCAATAGTCTATATATCCTTACTGATTATCTTCTTATTCTGTTATTTACTAAGAAAAGTGTATAAAATCTCTCACTATGATAGAGTATTTGCAAAATTTCCCTTGTAATTTTGTCAAATTTTTACTTTCTGTACTTTGAGGTCATGTTATTAGGTGCATACAAATTTAGAAGTATTATAACTTCCTGGGTGATGATGCTTTTATTATTATATATCTGTTTAAACTCTAGTAATATTTCTTGCCTTAAAGTCTACTTTCTTGGGGAAGAAGGAGATTACTTGCTAGGAGAAGGCAAGGATTGCTAGACTTCCTGCAAACTATACAACAAAGAATTGATGTGATCATGTTCCTCACTATCTTTGAATCCCCCACCAGATATTCATTCAAGTGAAAAACCTTTTTATAATTATATGAACCAAGAGCCCAATTCCATTTCATATCAAATGTGTTTTAATATATATACATATATATACATGGTTTTAATATATACTAAATTTTCCAGTAAGGTATCTATTTACTTTGTAAACAGTAGATTGTACTTCATTCTGTTCAAAACTTAAGCAAGAATTGTTCAACGTTTAAGATTATTATATCACATAGGGCCACAGGTAATGCAGGCCTTACATTTGGCTTCTGAGTCTCACCTGCCTGCAGAGGAGACAGCCATGGAAGGAGGAGAGCTCAGAGAAGAAGGTGAGGTGGAGGTAGAGGAACAAGAGGAGGTGGTAGATGTGGTGCACAGCCTGCATGAAGATAAAAATTGGAGGAGCAGCAGAAGGAGGGCGAGGTCAAGGTCACAGAGCACTGGTTCTTCAAGTGGCAGAGCCAGTGCCTGGCTGAGGCTGAACAGGAAGAGCAGCTACCTCCTGAGCTGCAGAAGGAGGTAGCCACTTAGGCAGCAGGGCTCAAGAACGAGCAGCAGAGACTATTACACCTCTTCCACTTCATAGCCACTGCTGTGGTCCAACTCTACAAGGATTCTGGGTACAAACAGCAAGGACTCTCCATGTAGAGCCCCCTTCTAGAATGCAGCCATAGCCATAACCAGCCTCTCTCTACAAGGAGAGTGGGGATGCCCACCAACAGAGTTTTGACCTGGGCATCCAGATGGGCTACCCAGGGTCGTGGAAAAGGGCTGGAGCACCATTCATCATAAAGAGCTAATTAGCTTCCTGTGGGCAAAGTGCTCCCCACCTCTTTTTCCCCACCATACACTCCCAGGATGCCCTGAAGCTGCCCACTGGGGCCCCCAGACAGGCTGTGGCCACTGAGTCCAGCTCATTGGTGGATGTCAAACTGCAGCCCTTCAGCATCAGCGAGTGATCAGGTGTACCTGACTCCCTGCCTCAAGACACTGGTGTTACCAGCAGTGGACGCTAAAAAAGTAGCTTCTTTGGCCGGGCACGGTGGCTCACGCCTGTAATCCTAGCACTCTGGGAGGCTGAGGCGGGCGCATTGCTCAAGGTCAGGAGGTCGAAACCAGCCTGAGCAAGAGCGAGACCCTGTCTCTACTAAAAATTGAAACAAATTAATTGGTCAACTAAAAATATATATAGAAAATATTAGCCGGGCATGGTGGCGCATGCCTGTAGTCCCAGCTACTCGGGAGGCTGAGGCAGGAGAATTGCTTGAGCCCAGGAGTTGGAGGTTGCTGTGAGCTAGGCTGACGCCACAGCACTCTAGCCCGGGCAACAGAGTGAGACTCTGTCTCAAAAAAAAAAAATAAATAAATAAACAACAAAAAAGTAGCTTGTTTGAGAATGACTTTAACCCCTTCAACACAGAAGAACTGGCCCTCCAGGTTGACAGTGGGGGAAACCCTAAGTGTACCTTGTCCCAGTGCAGTGATGGCATCACAGACTCCCCAACCCACAAGCACAACAGTCTAAAGTCTAGTTGGTCACCAACTGCCATACTGCTTGAGAGCTAACTAGAACTGCAATATGCTTGTCAAAAAGGATACTGGAGACCATTTTTCTTCTTCTTAAGTTAAACAAAGATTTCTGTCAAGTTTGCCATAAAGAAACTAAAAGTATTCCAGAGGAGGCTTTGTGTGACTCTGACTTTTCAAAAAATATCGTCCTAGCGGAGAACGTATCATTGTATTAGTTAGCAAGAGAATTTAAAGCAAAAGTATCTGGTAAAGGCAGGAGCATTGCTTATCATGTTCTCAGTTATCTTCCTTAGCACCTAGCACAGTTTATGATGCTCAATAAATGTTTGTTGAGTTTTAAAAAAAAAGATAATTATGTCACAAGTATCAATAAAGCTCATCATATCCAAGTTATCAATATATCACTCTACATTTTGCATGTATAGATGTTGTATTGATAGTGGTCTATGTGTGGGTATAATTGTCTACTTTATTATAACTCAGTGTAGTAGTACCTGAGTTTCCACATATTTAAATGCATATTTTATCAAAAATTACATCTTCTCCTTTCTCCCTTATAGTGCCTTTAGGAATATATATTTATTCCTAAATATAGTTATATTATCTGTGAGTTTCATTGTTGCATATTTAAGGGTAAACTACAAATTTTATAATTTAAAGTATTTAAGCTGAATACTTAGGAGAAGAGCAACTTTCTGAGTATGAGCATTTTTAAAATGCCAATAATTTTTAAATTGCCAATAACTCTGAGAACCTATGGCCTCAAGACTTCTAGGTACTAAAGTCTGAACCCATTAATTGCATTTTCAAAAGAGATAGCAGATGACCAGTTAAATTTTGGTTTTCAGTTGTTAATACCAAGGCAGTTCCCATCCCTTTGAAATTTGTACAAACCAGGTGACCTAGTACCAGTATGACAATTCCAAGAATATAAAAGCAATATAAAAGCTATTTTAAAAAGCTCTCACATAGGAGAAAGTTCACGTGACCCATCTGGTGCCAACAGCTTTGGTTTTTGCTGAACAACAATCCAAAGGTTATAACAGTTACATAAATTGACTTGTGATAGCAAGCAAGTCTGACCACATATAGATGAATAAAAAAATAGAAATGTTTGTCTCTCAATATATACTTCTTTCATACATACTTTTATGATTATTCTAATCCTTGAGAATTCTATCTTTTCTAATATTTATAGTCTTTACAATCTGTACCTGACAGATTGTAAAGCTAATCCTAGTGCTCTCAAGGCAATATTACATAGTGACTAAGAGAGCAAACTCTTACAATAGACTGCCTAGGTGTAAATTTCAGTAATTTTACTTGTTAGGTATGTGATCTTGGACAACTTACTTAACCTTACTGTGTTGCAATACCCTTTTTTGAAAAATGGAAATGATAATAGTATCTACTTCATAGGGATGATTGTGAGAACACAGTTAATATGTATATTGTGCTTAGAACGATGTTAGTTTTTTATTAGATAGCTTTGCTTAGGCCTTTTAATCTATTCTTAGTATATAAGCATAGGATATAGTATCTGCTTGCAAAGTACAAGTTAACATGACTTTGTGGTAAAAACTTTGACTATGGAAGAACTTAAACAAAAGAAAATGGCCTACCCATAGACCAAATTCAAAAGCCTTAAACACATTATCATAAGCACTAACTCAAAGTTTTCCAAGATGTGTTCAAAAGACAGTTCACAACACATTTATTGAGGACCCATTATATGCTGAGCACTGTGCTAAACCCTAGAGACACAGCAGTGAATGGAACAAGTAAGGTTTCTTCCCTTCTTACAGTAGAAGAGAAAAATAAATGAGCAAACCATTTGAATATAACCTTTAAAGTTATGTGATCAAGATGTAATTAAGAAAAGATTATTTTCCTAAGTTCTAGAGAAGTTGGGAAAAGCTGATGGCTTTTGAGGAAACACTCTTCAAAAAAGAAACATTCAGGGTGGCACATAGGTTAGATACAGGATGATTATTATATGTTTTCCAAGGAGCTAAACGTTGCTGAGAGAATCACATGTTAGGAGAACAGGCTTTGGAAGGCAGGTAAGCATAAGGAGAGGAACTAGCAAGATGGAACAATGCTGTACAATGAGATAACATCATTCTTCTCTATGACCCTGTAAATATTTAATAAAACTTAAAAAATACATATATATAACTATTATATACCCATAATAATTAAATGTTTAAGAAAAATTTAAAAAGTAACATGCAGAATGCTTCTGGATTGCCAAAAATTTTTCATTTTTTGACACCCAAGGTGGTGGTTCACTGGGTATTGGATTTATAATAATTCATCAACTTGTACATGTATGTTAAGTGTACTCATTGGTTTATGTATTATGTTTTGGAAGGAGAGGAAGGAAAGGAAGTAAATAATGAATTTTTGTAATTGAATGTATGTGAAGGGGATAAAACACAAACCTATAACACAACCCCCTCATGTGGTTTCAACTAAGAAAATAGCAAATGACCTAATGCTAATGGGGAAAAACACCAATTGCTTGTATTATTGAGAGATATGTCTATACTTTGTGTGATTTAAAAGAGATTTTCAGTGCTAATTTTGATAGTATGCAATTTCTGCTTTACAATATACATTAAAATCAAATCTCTACCTAAGATGCTACTTTATTATACAATATTTTGATAAACTATCTTCCCATGTCTTTATTTTCTGTACAAAATAGGATTAAACATGCGTCCAATGTCAAAGTAATTTGCAAAAGAAACAAAAAAATCAACCAAAAAACACTATTCCTACAGTCTCTCAGGGCTTAAGAGACAAAGACCCATTAGAGGGAGGGTTCCATAAGACCTGAAAGTTGAAAGCCAATTTATTCCCTGGATACACTTTCAAGATACAATAAAGCTACAGGACAAGAACTAACTCTTGAAACCAAGTAGCTGGCTGCTACTATAGGTTAAAGGAACCAGCACATATGACTATAATGGCAAAAAGAGAGATCAAGGGACACATAACAGCCATCACCCTTAAAATGGTTTCTAAATTCTGAAACTGAATAACAAGAGAGTATACTGCTAGGTTGGAAAATCTCTAAAAAGTAGGGCTGGGCATGGTGACTCACTTTTGTAATCCCAGAACTTCGGGAGGCTGAGGCAAGAGGATCACTTGAAGTCAGGAGTTCAAGACCAGATTGTATAACATAGCAAGACCTCCATCTCTAGGAAAAAAACAAAACAAAACAAAAAAACAATAGAAAAGTTAGCCAGGTGTGGTGGCATGCGTCTGTATTCTGAGTTAATTGGGAGGCAGAGGCAGGAGGATTTCTTGAGCCCAGGAGTTTGAGGTTGCAGTGAGCTATTATGATGTCACTGCACTCTAGCCTAGGCAACAGAGTGATACACTGTCACAATAAAAAAAAAAAAAAAGGATGGTCATGCTTGAAGCTCTGTACCCCTTTGTACCCCTATAATATGCTGAAATAAAAAAAAAAAGAAAAAGAAAAATCCATAAAAAGTAGGGCTGAATTTCCTGGAGTCCCAGTTGAAAGACATGTAGGGCCATGCCGTAGGAACTGGGAAGAAACAGAGATAGACTGGGTCTTAAACTGCAACTGAGGCTTGACCTGAACCACTTCTAGATGATAGTTAAGGGGATCAGCCCCCCACTCTATCTGCCTAGCAGAAATAAGGATAAACAATTTCTGGATGAAAACAATACCATCTGGAACCTCTATAGTTGTTTACAAACAATATACAGTATTTAATTAATAAAAATATGAGGCATGTTCAAAGACAATCATATAACTAAAAAACCAAGTGAAAAAATTAGATAATAATAACAGATCAATAGTTGATCTTTTAATAGAACTTTAAAGTAACTATAATACATATATGTACAAGATATTAAAGGAAAAGAGGGAAGATGGCAGACCAAAGATACCACCAGCCAGAGCGTCTCTGCAAAAAGAAGAAATTTTAAATAAAAGAGAAAAACCAAACACAGAGACAAACATAGATTGGTTGAGGGTCTGAAGGAAGGGTACTTGAACCTACAGGAAACTCCACAGGAAGAAGTAGTGGAGCAGAATTGGAAGGAGAAAGGCATTGGCGGGGATTAAGCCCAGAGAGACTTGGAGACCAGAAACAAGAGTAAGTGGATTGGCTCCCCCTCCCTTGCATCTTGGAACGTTGGTGGGCTCCCGAGCTCCAAGAGAGACCTTTTGCGGAGGCAAGCCCAAAGGCTGCTGCTGCCAGTGAGCAGAGAGCTTCTTGCAGACAGGGCACCAGGCTCTCACATCTTCCCCTGGGCATATCCCCACAGACCCGAGCTAGACGGCAGGTGCCATATTGCTTCTGTACACACTGTAAGACTTTGCCCTCCCCAAAGGGCCTCAAACCCTCAGGTTCGATCTTGTTCATCCCCACACAGACATTTCTCAACTCCAGCCTAGATTGCAGGAGCCACAGGGGTCCAGTGGATCTCAGGCAATCTGCGTGACTCCAGAGACCTGTCATTATGGGCAGACTGCCTCCTGGAGAGAGGGTTGGAGATGACCAGAGGGTGGATTTTCCTCCACCTAGGCTCTTTTTTGCCACTTCCCCTACCCCACCTGTGGCTGGCGAGAGAGAATTGAGAAACCACATGGAGCCTTCTATAGAGAATGGGGCTCAGACCTTTCCACTGGGGGACTACAGTAGACTGAGGGGTGCTCAGACTGTGAGCTCCCTGCCTGCTGGCCCTCCCTGGTGCTGCTTGCCCAGTGACTAAAGGAGAACAGAACAGGACATACCCCGAGGTGGAAGGGCATTAAATCAGCTTGGGCACTGTGTGAGAGAGTCTTGGGACCAGTATCCTTCTCCCTGGCATGCTCAGGGTTTGATCTCCAGGACCCAGGGAACGGACATGCAGGCAAGATCCTGTACACTGAGGTCTTGATCTCATTTCCTGGGGTCACAGAGGGGATATTTGTGAATCAGTCTCTCAAAGTTTGGGTGCCTGCAGGTGCAGATTAAGAGTGCAGAGTGGACCGAAGCTGCAGCAGGCCCGCAGGGTACCGCTCCTCCCATGGGAAGGCTGCACTCCCAGCTCAGGCCAGGATCTTGGGCAGGGAACCTCCCAGCTGCATCATATTCACAGGGGAGCTTGGCTGGCCTGAGGTCCTGCCTACCAGAAGACACATGGGAGAAACTGCAGAATGTGGGAGGGTGGAAAGGAGTGAGGCCTGCTCCAGGCTACCAGAACGTGGGTCTCAGACAATCCTGCCTCTACACACAGACTTTCTGGTTGAGTGGGGCCACTTTAGCACCTCCCT
The DNA here is from genome assembly GCA_963574885.1 of Lepilemur ruficaudatus. Lineage (NCBI taxonomy): Eukaryota > Metazoa > Chordata > Mammalia > Primates > Lepilemuridae > Lepilemur > Lepilemur ruficaudatus. The sequence continues at coordinate 11,958 of CAUYRT010023969.1, forward strand.
GGCAGCTTTGCCCAGAGGTAGTGAACAGACATTTGAACCCTGCTCAAAGCATTTGTGGAGCTTGAGGAAAGGCCCACCCAACCCAGCCATGCCCACCCTCACTGCCCCTGCTTAGGTGGAGAATAAGGACAAACGTGGAAGTCCCAGGGCCCAACCCACCACCTAGGGCATTAGAGTGATTCTCCTTAGAAACTACAGCTAGTCACAGGACCCCAAAACATTTCAGCTTATTCCTCCCAGCAAGCGCCACCTACTGACAGTGAGGTAAATTTTCACGCCCTTTTAATGCATTTACTGATGACTCATATAGGATGGGGTCGATTCCCATGAACAAGCACTGCCTACTGGCTCAGAGATAAAACTGAGTATGTCATTATCTAAACAAAAGAAAATTCAAAGATTAGAAGCAACAGCTGCTCCAGATGAGAAGTAATCAACTAAAGAACTCTGGAAGAATGAAGAATAAAACATAGGACACCACAAAAAGGGAACACCAACTTTCTAGTAATGGATACAAACCAAAATCAGAACACTGAAATGAGAGAAGAAGAATTTTGAACATGGATTGTAAGGAAACTGCATGAAATACAAGATAAAATGCAAACCGAACACAAAGAAAGCACAAAAAGAATGCAGAAAGTGAATGAAAAATTCACAAGATAAACTGAAATATTAAAGAAAAATAAAACAGAACTTCAGTAAATGAAAAATTCATTCAAGAAATTACAAAACACAGTAGAAAGCCATGACAATAGGTTAGATCAATCAGAAGAAAGAATCTCAGAACTTAAAGACAAGACTTTTCAATTCAACAAAGTCAGTCACAGAGATAGAGCAGAGAAATAAGACAAAAGAGCAAAGCCTACAAGAAATGTGGGATTATGTGAAGAGACCTACCATGATAATCATAGGCATCCCTTAGGGTGAAGAAGAAAATATACAAGGCTTGCATAATCTATTTGAGAGAATAATGCAGAATAATTTCCCTGGCCTTGCTAGAAATCTAGATATCGAGGTACAAGAAACTCAAAGGACTCCTGGAAGATTCATTGCAAGGAGGAAAACACCACGACACATAGTCGTCAGACTCACCAAAATAAACATGAAAGAGGCCCACCGATGAGGGCCTGAGGTGAAAGTAGCAGGTAACTTACAAAGGAAAACCCATCAGACTAACCATAGACATCTCACCTGAGACCTTACAAACTAGAAGGGACTAGGGCCCCATTCTCAGTCTTCTCAAACAGAATAGTGCCCAGCCTACAATTTTATATCCTGCAAAATTAAGTTTCATATATGAGAGGAAATAAAGTCTTTCTAAGACAAGCAAATGCTGAGGGAATTTGTCAAAACAAGACCTTCCATGCAGGAAGTACTCAGAACTGCATCACGCATGGATCAGCACAATAGACACACCAGTATAACATCATCCAAAAGCTAAAGGTCAAAAGCCAGATAACACAATGTATCAAGACCTAAAACAAAGCAACAAAGTTCTACTCAACAGGATGAACAGCAATCCACTCCTTATCAATTCTTTCAATAAATGTGAATGGCTTGAACTGACAAGTAAAGAGACATAGGCTGCCCAAATGGATAAATATACACAAGTCATGTTATCTGCTGTCTTCAGGAAACACATATAATCCATAAGGACTCTCTCAGACTCAAGGCAAAGGGATGGAAAACAATATTCCATGAAAATGGAAACCAAGAGAAAGCTGGCGTAGCACTTCTCATATCAGGTAACTTAGTTATGACAAAGATGGTCATTATATAATGGTAAAGCAAACAATCCAACAAGAAGACTTAACAATTCTAAATATTTATGCACCCAACACCGGTGTACGCAGATTCATAAAGCAAATCCTACTTGATCTAAACAAAATGATAAACACCATTGTAATAGCTGGGACTTCAACACCCCACTGACAGATCAGGACAGATCTTCCAAACAGAAAATAAACAAAGAAACAATGTACTTAAAGCAAAACTCTAGAACAAATTGGCTTAACAGACATTTACAGAACATTCTACCAAAAAATCAATGAATATCCATTTTTCTCATCAACTCATGGGACATTCTCTAGGATTAACCAGATCCTAGGCCACAAAACATAGCTCGATAATTTTAAAAAATTAGAAATTATACCATGAATCTTCTCAGACCACAGTGGAATAAAATTAAAAATCAACACCAACAGAAACACTCATCTCTACACAAAGTGATGGAAACTAAACAACCTAATGTTGAATGATTATTGGCTGAAGGAGGAAATTAAGATGGAAATAAAAAGATCAGTAGCATTCTTATACGCCAGCAGGAGTCAAACTGATAACCAAATCAATGACCCCAATACCTTTCACTATAGCAACAAAGAATACAAAATACTTAGGAATATATTTAACTAAAGAGGTGAAAGACCTCTACAGAGAGAACTATGAAACACTAAGGAAGGTGATAGCAGAAGATGTAAACAGATGGAAAACCATATCATACTCATGGATCCCCAGAATCAGCTTTGTTAAAATGTCTATACTACCCAAAGTCATCTACAGATTCAATGTAATCCATATTAAAATACCAACATTATTTTTTGCAGATCTGGAAAAAATAATTCTATACTTCATATGGAACCAGAGAATACCCCATATACCTTAAAGCAACCTTAAGCAAAAAGAACAAATTGGGAGGCATAAATTGATCAGACTTCAAACCAAAACAACACGGGACGGGCACAAGAACAGAGATATTGACTAACGGAACAGGACTGAGAACCCAGATATAAAACCATCCTCATATTGTCATCTGATCTTTGACAAAGGAGACAAAACATACTCTGGGGAAAAGAATCCCTATTCAATAAACGGCACTGGGAAAATTGGATAGCCACATGTAAAGGAATAAAACAGGATATGCATCTCCCACCTTTCATAAAAATCAACTCACGATGTATAACAGACTTAAACCTAAGGCATGAAAACATAAGAATTCTAGAAGAAAACATTGGAAAAACTCTTATAGACATTGGCTTAGGTAAAGAATTTATGAAAAAGACCCTCAAATCAATCACAGCATCAACAATAATAAATAAATCTGACCTGATCAAATTAAAAAGCTTCTGCACAGCCAAACAAACTACCAGTAAACAGACAACCTACACAATGAGAGAAAATATTTGCATGCTATGCATCTGATAAATGGCTGATAACTAGAATCTACATAGAACTCAGGAAAATCAGCAAGAAAAACCCCATTAAAAAGTGGGCAAAGGACATGAACAGAAAGTTTTCAAAATTAGATAGACTAATGGCCAACAAACACATGAAAAAAATGCTCAACATCTCTAATCTTCAGGGAAATGCAAATCAGAACCACAATGAGATATTATTTAACACCAGTGAGAATGGCTTTTATCAAAAAGTCCCAAAACAACAGATGTTAGTGTGGATGTGGAGAGATACGAGCACTCATACACTGCTAGTGGGATTGCAAACTAGTACAACCTCTATGGAAAGTAATATAGAGATACCTAAAAGAACTAAAAGCAGAGCTACCATTTGATCCAGCAATCCCACTACTAGGTATCTACCCAAAGGAACAAAAGACATTCTATAATAAAGACATTTGTACTCGAATGTTTATAGTAGCACAATTCACAATTGCAAAGGTGTGGAAACAACCCAAATGCCCATCAATACATGAGTGCATCAATAAAATGTGGTATATGTGTGCCATGGAGTATTACTCAGCCACAAAAAATAATGGTGAACTAACACCGCTTGTATTATTCTGGATAGACCTGGAGCCCATTCTCCCAAGTGAATTATCATAAGAATGGAAAAACAAACACCACATATACTTCCTATCAAATAGGTACTAATTGATCAACACTTATATTCACATATGGAAGCAACATTCTTCAGGTGTCAGGCAGGTGGGAGGGAGGAGGAGATAATGAGTACAGTCACACCTATTGGGTACAGTGTGCACTGTCTGGGGGATGGGCACACTTGTATCTCTCACTCTGGTGGTGCAAAGGCAATATATGTGACCTAAATGTTTGTACTCCCATAATATTCTGAAATTTTTTTAAAAAAAGGAAAATAGGGATTAAAATATAACATCACAGAACATTTCTCCAGAGTATTAGAGTACACAATAAAGAGTTAAATTTTAAAAAATTCACCATATGCTTGGTGCAACTGGACTCTTTATAGAATACATTAAAGAAGAGTAGTTCAGTATCCACGTTCAATCCTAAGCAGAACCCAGGAATCTGTGTGGACTCCAACCCAGAGACAAAGCAACTATGAGGAAAATTGGGAATTCACAGAGATCATGTTTAGGGAACTGAGCTGACACAAGTTATAAAATTGGGGATTTGAGCCAATTTTATATTTCTGAGAGAGGTGCCACATATGACTAAAAGATGCTATGGGAACAAAAAGGGAGAATGTGTAACGCAACACATGTAGATGAAAGATAAATAAAGGCAGCCTGGAAGAGTTGATAATTGAGCTAAATCTTGTGTAATGAATGATTAATCACAGTTGTAGCAGAGGAACAATCCAAATACGAAGAGAAGTTTAAATCAAGGCTCAGAAACCTAAAACAACACTACTACAAGTAGTTTAGTCTTGGTAGAGCTCAAAATGAGAGACAGAGAGTTGTGTAAAATGAGATTGGAAAGTCAGGTAGGCACCAGACTAAGTAAAGCTTTGTAGACTATGGTAAGGAATACAATCTTTATCCTAAGTATAATGGTAATGGTAAGTACATGATGAGGAAAAACATGTATAAATTATTACCTGTACTAGCAAAGAGGATATTTGTTTGGAGAAGTTAGACTACCACACTCTAATAACCTAAGGCAGACACTCACGCAATTTAGAATTGTTACCATCCAACAGAACATCTTCTGACCAGAATTACAAAAGACTAAAGAATCCATAAATATGAAATTTAACAATACTTTAAAACTCTATAATGTGGAATTAGACATAGTTTCCCCCTTCTTCGCTATTTTGAAGAAAGCATACCATTTTAAATGTTATTTTAAGCACAGTAATCTTTGTACATTTCATGTCTTTTCAGTCTTCCATGTTCTTCCTTAGCAAGAACATCACATTTACAGTAAAATTAAAGTCCAGAAATCCCTCTGTGAACTTCACATTGCCTTAATGTTGCACATAGTTTCTGTCAGTTGCTCATGGCACGTTTATGATTTTTTTCTAGATTCCTAAGGCAATGTGAGAACTGCCAGATGCAAAGACTTTTCAGATCTTTAGAATTCACTTGTGGGATTAGAGCCACAGGAGCTGACAGGTGATATTTCGTAGATTCATTTCAATAAAGGTTAAAGAGCATTATAACAATTCCTATTATAACAAACTGATATATGCATGTGTTCTAACACTTAATGTACATCATCATTTTTAAACCTTGTATTACACTTACTGATGTGTTTGTTCCATTTTAAGCTGTATGAGGGCAAAGGATCATTTACTTGTCATCTTTGCAGTCCACAGCACCTAACATAGCACCTATAGGTACTAGTAAATGTTTAGTAATTAAATACAAATAAATCAATAAAAGTTTTGGTGAAACCACTTCATATCTTTATTTTAAAACCCTGTAAATTCTATTTAAATACAGTGTTTAAAACATTTTGTTTTGAAAGAGATGGTAACCCATTTAGAAAGCCATTTCTGCTAATAAAAGAAGATTGTGCAACTACAAGATTTTCAAAAGACAAACTGATTCTGAAAGAAGATGCATTTGATTTTATGTGATGATTGCTAAGCGAACACCTAAATGTAAATTTCATTTTACATAAGACTCAGTTAAAATATTGATCAGAAGAGAGAGAAGAAGCTTCAAGCCAAGTAACAAAGTGAATGGGAAAATACTTTCTTATTGGAAAGGAAAAAAAGAGATATTCTATATAATCAATCTATTTCAGCCACTGTGCACAGATGTAGAGAGGAAAGCAAGGAACCAGAGAGGAGATGTTGTCCTTCTCTTACTCCCTGATAGTTTCTCTCTTATGCTAAGATTCAGAGAAATAGCAATGGAAAAATAGCTAAATAGTAGCAATTTAATTCTTTTGGCATTTAATGATCTAAATTTCGACTTAAAACTCACATCTGATGGTAAATCTCCCCTGGTTATCAAGGGTGAGATACCTTAATATATGTGTTCTCACAGTAGACAAGACCTCTCTAGTCAGAGCACCCATCATACTGTACCATAATTTCCCCATTACTTCTTTAATGTAAACTCTGGGAGATCAAGGGTCTTATTCATCCCTAGCACCTGGCCCAATTACCCACTTCCCTGTTCAATCTCTTCTCTCATTCCCCTCTTCATATTGTACATTCCAAATAGGACTGAAAAACTGAATTTCTGCAATAGGCCATTTTTTCCCCACCTCTCAACCTTTTCAAATACTGTTCTCTTTATCCTGAGCCCCTAAGCCCTATTGTCCTCTGACAAAATTAATCCCATCCTTCAGTTCTCTGCTTATAAATCACTTCCTTCAAGACCACCCTAACTCTCCAAGTCTGGGTGAGTGGCCCTCTTAAGTGTTCCAGGTCTACCCTAACACAGCACTCATCCCACAGCATTGTATTTATTTATTTCATGGCAGAAAGGGACTCATCTTATGCCCAGAACTTAGCACACTGCCTGCCATATGATATTAGCTTAATAAATATTTGACGACCGCATACAAAAATGAATGCCTACTGCAGACAAAGGAATCTGACAGGTGTGGGGTGATACAGGGATGCATATGACACAATTCTTGCTTGCAACATCAGAAAGGATTCAAACAAATACATAATTAACACCAACACAAGGCAGACTGTAATGAGTGCTACAATTAAGGCAAACATGCACTCTAGATTTACTAGAACTGCCTTGATTTCAAATAATCTATCACATTGTTCATATAAGTATACTTAGAGCTGTCAAAGCATGTGTCCTGATTCTATAGTTCAGCAAATGCAGTCACTATAGTTACAACTAAAATATAAGCAAATGCTGGTGGGGGATGTAGACTGTAGAAGATGGAAAGACAAGTTCTGAGGAAGACATCAGAGGAAGTGAAATTTTCACTGGGCTTTAAATGGGAAGAGTGACAAGCAGAAATAGGTGAAGAGAGACAGATTTCAGGCAAAGGAAACAGTCTGAGTAAAAGCTCTGAGGCAGGAAGATGAAGGATGGTATCAAGGAATGATGAATAAAGCAGTGTGACTAGAGTAGGAATCAAGAGGTCATCTTAGAACATAGGGAACATTAGAAATGAGAAAGGAATTCCAGACCTTTGATTAGTTGAAAGCAGGTAGTTATCTTTCTCATAAGGGAGCTAAATTAACTATCTACATAGGAAGGGCTGCAGGGGTTATGACATTTGGTAAGGTTTCAGAGGTGCCATAGCCATGAAAACTTCTTGGTGATGGGGAGAATTTGTAACCCTAAGAGTTAGAAAGAAGCCTGGTGAGGTGGAAGGATGGGAAAACTAAGAATGCTGTACTTATTTTTTTAATTTTCCTTACCTATATGTCATTAATGGTGATATATAACTATTTCATAGAGAATTCTATTTAGGGGTGGTATACAATTGAATAGAGTGTACTAATCTATTTTTCAGTTAAGTTTGCATACAGAAAACATCACTTAACTGAAACCAGTCAAAGCATTTAAGAGGAAACAGTATTGAGTCCTAATACAGTACAATGATAGTAACATCCTGACACCTAAATCTAATATATGTGTAGATCCACAATATTATCAACCAAATTGTGCCTTTATCAATGGGAAGCAAATATAATTCTTGCTTAATTAATTGCTTTATTAAAATGGGATTCTATAGACAACACCTAATTTACTTGAATAACTGCTTTTGAATCTATGGTACTGTTTAAACATAATTTTTATGAATTCACATTCTAGCAAAGAAAGCCTTTCGAACTTATTCAGTTAACCATATCCCTAATCCTGGGGATGTCTCAGAAAGGGACATTTTGTTGTTGTTGTTCTAGCACCAGCTGCAGTTATAAACTGTTATTGCAAGGCATGGAGAACCTCAGCAGAAGTGCATGATGGGAAAACTAGGCAGCTCCCCAATCCTCCAGCTCTCAGTCTTCCCAATGTTGAATCCTTATTTGGTTTGCCCTGGGAATTTATTTCATGATTAGCACAAATTCAAATATATGTATAAAACTCTGAAGCAAATAAGAATTATTTTTTAATTATCCACATATTCATACTAGACCCTCAGCTACAACAGGCCTGGAGACCAATTAGTTCAAACCTTTTATTTTAGGAACAAGGAAACTAAAACTCAGATAAGGAACCTGCCCATAACCACCCACATGATTGTATAGGTTATTCACTGCATATAGCCAATATGAACAGAGCAACCCTTGAGGTGTGTAGTGAATAACCTGTACAACCATATGGGTAGCCCTGTCATGCCCCTGGTCATAGAGCTAGCTAATTGCAGAACCAGGAATGTAGTGTAGTCTTGTGATTAAGCATTAAGGTTCTGGAGTCAGCTGCCTGAGTTCAAATTCCACCTCTACCACTTGCTACCTATATTAACTTATGCAAGCAGCCAAATTATTTTAAGCCTCAGTTCCTCCATATTTAAAATGGAAAAATGGCATTACCTACTTGGGTTGTTTTGAGTACTAAACACAAAATTCTTAGTAAATAATTTCTTGTTGTTATGATCATTATTAACCATACTAAAGCACAGGCCTCCTAAATTCCACTCATTAATCCTCCCAGTGCCTTCCTTTATGAGTACACAGAAATTCACCATATAACAAAGTATTTACTAGTTATGTAATGATTACCAGTACTATTTTATTTAGCATTCATACTAACAATAAAAATAAACATATATTGAGTACTTGTGCCAGGTCCAGGGCTAAGCATATTTATACACATCTTATACAATCTTCACAACAATCCCATAAAGAAGTTTTATTACCTCCATTTTACAAAAGAGGAAACCAAATTGCATTAAGATTAAATAACCTAATTAAGACCTCTCAGCTACTAAATGGCAGTACCAGAATTTAAACCCAAGTCCATTTGATGCCAGAGTCCACGTTCCTAATCGATTGTGCTTCTTCAATATGATGAAAGCATTTGAGCCCTGTCCAATATTTCATTACAATGGCCTTTGACCTGGCCCTCTCTGTCTCTAGACCTCTGCTCACTTGCTCACCCACCTAGTACCCAGGTCAGCTCTGAAAAAGAATAGCAATCCATTCCCTTTGCTATATTACTCAGTAACAAATAATAGCCTTTATATAACATTGCAGGTTGAGAGTCTATCATGAAGGGTAAATATTTCTTAAATGATAATTTCCTATTCCCCTCATCTTTCTTCTGGTGCTCCTTTACTTTGCTGTTTAATGTTTTAAAAAATTAATAGTTTAATTTCCAGTGTTGATTTATAAAACACTGACAGGAACATCTTAACTGAATATTTTTGAGCTCATCATTTCTGCATAGCAGGTAAGAGTACTGCTGGGGAAAAAAAAAAAAGAGCCTTGGAGTGGGGAAGAGGGGATCAGAGGACAAAATCTCTGCGTATTTATTCCTTCTTTTTGTTTTGAAGGAAAAATTAGAGCCAGTCTTGAGGCAGAAGTATAACTGAGAAGCTCTGAGAAAAGGATAGTAAAAAGTAAATCACACCTTCACATTTCATTTGACTCAGTGGCTTTTCCAGGGTTAATGTCAGTTGTAGAGAAGCTTGAATATAAACTCAAATGGACAGAGACACTTAAAATATATACATTTGTATATTTATCTGTATATTACATGTAAATATCAGCTGAAATATAATCTTTATGTAAAATTTTATAGGGTCTTTTTATCGGTGATCAACAGCTATTGATCATAGCCATGATAAATAAAAGTTTTTAAAAATATCTAGAAAGACTATGATTAGAGATATGAAGTTTTTTCCTTAACTTCTGTAGATTTCACGTGACTTGCATTTACTGGATCAATTTATGTTTGCTGTAGTAGGAGCGACAGGGAATATTCCCCTCTGTCCTCTGAAGGTTCACTGAAAAATCAACTCACAAAAGGCAGACTGGAGAAAAGGCATACAAATCTATTTAATGTGTATACACAGGAGCCTTCAGAATGAAGATCCAAAGATACAGGGGAAATTGTCCATTTTTATGCACAGGTTCAGCAAAGTATGGGCAGCCAAATAGAAATATGATCAGACAGAAAGGGTGTGATCTAATGCTAATAGACTGAATAAGGAAACCCAGCAGGGCCTGTCTACATTCTTCTTGGCCTTTCTGGGCATGCATTCTTTCCTTCTGGGTATGGGACAGGTCCCTCTCTGGAATGGGGGTTCTTATGACCTAGAGTCAAACAAAGTAGGTCAGATAATTTCTTTATGGCCAGTTTTTACCCAGAGAAGTGGAGAGGAAGTTAGAGTAATATTTTTAGATATTATGGCTGGCTTTGGGAAAAAGGAGTCTGGTTCTATGATCAGCCTTGGGCAAGAGGGAATCTAGTTTCTATGACTAGCATCAGGGGAGAATGGGACTGGGAGACAGGAGGGCATGAGAAAGTCAGAGAAAAACTTGCTTCTGAGGTCTTCATTTTGGGGTATTGTTTCTGAGCCCCAAGACTGTAATTGCGTCCTCTAAAACATGGTACTGATGAGTGACTTTTCCCGTAATTGTGAGCTTTCTCATGTATGTGTTCTACACACAGGATTAAGCCCCTTCCTCTAAGCCAGGGGTCAGGTTACTTTTTACATAAAGGATCACATAGTAAATATTTAGGCTTTGTGGCCACCGTCTTTGTAGTAACTACTCAGTTCTGCCACTGTAGCAGGAAAGCAGCCATACACAGTATATATAAAGGAATGAGCATGGGTGTGTTCCAATAAGACTTTATTTATGGACACTTAAATTTGAATTTTATATAATTTTCACATGCCAAAAATATCATTCTTCATTTGATTTTTGTTTCAACGATTTAAATATATAACAATCATTCTTACTTCACCGGCTGTACAAAAATAGGCAGCAGACTGGATTTGGCCTCCTGGCCATAGCTGCCAACCCTTGATTTAGGTATGGACCAAGCAGATCCTAAAAGGAGATGATACGTACGTTTAACAGACTTTGTGTTTTAGAGTAGTTTTAGGTTAACAGCAAAATTGAATGGAATGTTTAGAGATTTCTATATACCACTTAGTTCTACACATGCATAGCCACCCCTAACCATCAACAGGTAACATATATTTTGACTTTAGTGTTTGTCCTGTAAAGGAAGAAATAGATAATGGCAAGATTTAATAAGACTAATTATCAGGGTAAGGTTCAGATTTGGGGAGGCAAAAGCCCCCACCATACTGCTCTAAATATAACAAGATCTTAACTTTCACAGTTACTGCAGAGAAAAAAAACTTGCAACTGATATGAGATCCATGTTAATAGATAACTTTGGGTTCTAAGGAGACAGCAATGAATAAATGTTTTTCATCACTTCCTTTTTTTAATGAATAGACAACTGATAGAGAACAATCACCTTCACTTCTCTATTTCATCAGTAACTGCTCATCTTGGCATAGTTAATTTAGCTTCCTAAAGCAAGGGCTTCATCCTTCTGGGATTGGTCAATAGCTGGCCACTTCCAATAATCACTTAGGTACTGAACATCAAGAAATAGTACCCCTCTCTCTGGAATTCTGGTTTAAATTGTTAAGACAGCAGTGACATTTGTGCAACTATTATAATTTCAAAACAAGAGCATCCGATTTTTGTGTGGGTCACCATTACATGGATTAAAGTTCCATGAGGGTAGGGATCATGTGTGTTTTGCTCACTGCTGTATCCCAAAGGCCTAGCATGGTGCCTAGAATATAAGAGGTTCTACAATAAATAAGCCAAGTATGATTTGGTGTTTAAGAGTGTGCATTTCAGAGTTAGGTATGGATCTGAATCCTGGTTCTACTTGACCTTGCAAGTTATAGAACTCCACTGAGCCTCAGTTTTCTCATCTATAAAATGAGGATAACAGGCCAGGCACGGTGGCACACGCCTATAATCCTAGCATTCTGGGAGGCCAAGGGAGGAGGACTGCTTGAGATTAGTAGTCTGAGACCAGTCCGAACCAGAGTGAGACCCCATCTCTACTAAAAATAGAAAAATTAGACAGGCATTGTGGCGCATGCCTGTAGTCTCAGCTACTCAGGAGGCTGAGGCAGGAAGGTCACTTGAGCTCTGGAGTTGGAGGTTGCAGTGAGCTATGATAATGTCACTGCACTCTACCTGGGGTGACTAAGCAAGACTCTGTCTCAAAAAAAAAAAAAAAAAACAGTGAGGATAATAGCAGATTGAAGTAAGTGATATTTATAAAATGATAATATGGGCACTGGCAGACAAAAAGCATCAAATAAATGTTAGTTGTGATTATCCTTCTTCCTCTTCTTCCTCCTGCTCCTCTTCATCAATATTGTTTCTCCTCCAATTGGTAGGTTTCACTTTATTCACTGATTCTTAAGTCAAAGATAATTTTTTTACACAGTAGTCTAGCTAGGTGATCTATTGATATGGAGATCTTGCTCTTCAGCCTGACAAGGTTTTTCACCAAGGTCCTAATCTATAGTTTCTTGAATAATGTTTCCTGATAGGCCCAGTTAGAGTGACCAACCATCCTGGTTTGTCTAGGACTGAGGGAATTCCCAGGACACAGGACTTTGGGTGCTAAAACTGAGATGAGAAAACTGGGATGAGTCTTTCACTCTATCCTTAATTTTCCTTTCCTGGTCAACCCAGCACTGAGATGGCACCCTTAAAAAATCAACTAGCATTTGGAGGTGGGTAGATGAATAAGAGAAGAGGGAAAATTGTACTCAACAGCTTTGGTGGGGACCAGAAGAGAATGCCAAATAAGAGTGCCAATTTTCCCTTCTCCCTTAAATAGAAGACTGTAACACTTCATACAATGGTTAATCAACTGGCTTCAGCCTAGAGCAGAATTGGTATTTACACTCAGCTTCCTCAAAAATGCTAATTGAAATTATTTGCAGCTAAAAGGAAGTTTGAAAACTCCTTTCATTATATAGACAAAGCCTGAGAAGGTAGTATTTTTCTCTCTTTTATTATTCTTTATTACAAGCTCTTGTTCCATAGATCAAAGAGCAGCCAGGCCTTTCACAGCTGGCTAACTTCTGAAGTTTTATTCATATGAATATCAAAATATAAGCTCCATGCTTGGTTTCTGGGTGGCATGAGAATCCCTTTGTTGACAAGGTTTCCTCCATATAGCTGGAGGACTACTTTTCTGTGGCATACTGTTCCTCATGACTTGCTTTGGGATGCAGATGGCCCCTAAGGAAGGAGGGAGGTGTCTCTCATCGAAAGAGCAATTATCGCTTTTCCTTTTCTCCAGCAGTTTTACAATCTCTGCAGAAACCCTCCAGGATTAACTGGAGAGTGCAGACTCCAGTCAAGGAAAACGTGAAAATCTGCCACAAAGGTCAACCAGGCATCTCCTCAAGAACTAGTTTTATAATAACAGTAACATATTGCATAACATTATTATAACAAGTGCTAATATTTATTCAAAGTTTAATATATGCCAAGACTTTGCAAACAATATCTCATTTAATCTTTTCAATGAGGCTGTGTGGTAAGAATTATTATTACCCCTATTTTACAGTGGCAAAAACTGAGGCTCTAGGTAAATTAATCTGTCCAAAATTGTATATCTGGTAGGTGGCTGGCCTTAAATATTAACTCTAAATGGTATAACTATAAAGCCTACACTCTTGAACAGCCAACTATTACAATTGCTCCATTCATTTTCATTGAAGAAAATGGAATTGGAGGACGAGATGATTACAAGATGATGAAGGTGGGGAGCATAATATAGTCACAAAGTGATTTCAGAATGTGCTTTTTCATGTACTTCTTAAAGGTCAAGAACGACATCAGAGCAATCTGTAGCCTACGAGGCAGTTGTTGGTTCTTTAAGGCAGAGGCTGAGCTAACAAGGTTAAATTTACAATGTAACGCACATGATTTTTCTGAAGAATCAGGGATATGCCAGGATTTAAATGAATACTAAAGGTCTTCTAAATCCAACTTCACAAACTTGAATCTCTGTAAAACATAACATGTAATTTAATCTCAGCTTGAATACCTCTAGGATGGGGAACTCACTACCATATAAGATAAAATTTGAGTATGTCTATGACAAAATTTATCTTTACAACTGAATGAAAACCTATCTTAGAGTTTTCATTCACTGAACTTGATTCAACTGCTTAAGGACACACAGACCCACTCAAATTTCTCTACCACGCCCCCTTCAATTGTTTAACTTATATAACATTCATGATGTACCAAACACTGTTTTAGGTATTTTGCATAATGAGCAATCTAATCCCCATAAACCTCTATGAGGTAGATACGATTATTATCCCCAATATTACAAATGAGAAAACTGAAGCTAAAAGAAGTTACATGGCTTTCTCAAGGTCACCCAGATAGTAAGTCAGTTTGGAGCTGACTACAGAGTCTATACCCTCTACCACCATGTTGTACTGACCCCCAAAACGTCCCTTTTCCAGCATTAACAGTGTTACTTCCTCTAAAATTTTTTTAATATGGAATGCTTTTGAGTGTTCTTATCATATTGGCTTTCTTTCTTTGAAAATATTGCTTGACAGTAGGCCTTTTTGTTCAGAACTAATTACTACACCCTAGACATGCTCTGATAGAGTCAGAGTAGAAAGGGACTGTCACCTACAGCTAAATATCTTCTGCATACCTCTTCCAAACTACTGTCTACCCTGCCCTGAACTCTATGTACCACATTAACTGGGCTCTCTTGCCCTGTGACTTCCAGTTGGCTTTGGACTATGGAAATCACTGGAGAGAGAACAGAGGAAGAAAATGAGGGTCCAGAGAAAAGTATTTTATTGCCTTGGTACTCATGCCTATTGGATTTCAGATTGGCTATAGTTGTGTTTTTCTACCAAAAGCTACAGTTCCTATCAGTAGATCCTTTCTCTAAGCTACCCTCATGGAGTTCAGGAACTGCTCGCTCTCCCCTTTGTTCTTTCAGGCCTAAGAAAGATAATAGTTCCATATTATTGTCAGTGTTTCACTATCTCTTGTTTGTATCCTATGTCTGTCCTCCTACCCCTAGAAATAGCCCCTTAATTAAACTCTCTTCAAATTTATCTTCAGAGTGTGTAATCTCTTTCCTGCCTGGTCTCTGATGGATTTAACCTCCTTCTCTCTAAATTCTGTGCTTTATTTAATCCAACCTAAGACTGAATTAGCTTGCCATGAATCCTATAATTCAAACTCTCACATAAGAGGTTAAACCATACGTGTTTAAGATTTTCTTTAATCCTGAAATGCAATAAATGCTATGGTATAGAATTTGTCCTTTGTCCTTAAACAGTTAATATAGAACTCATTAATTACCTAAGTCCAGTGCGCACTGAAACTCAGTAAGCAGAAATCAATAATACATAATACAGCTTAACCGTGTTATTACATGATTTTGGACATACATAAGTCAAATTAAGCCCCTTGAGACTTAAAAACCCCACAAAATAAGAGTCCAATAGAATTGCTCTAAGGGAATTTGCCTTACCTCAACAGGAACATTGTAAAAGGGTTTCACTATACACAGAATACACAAATAAATCATCATCTAAAAAAGACAAATGGGGAAAATTTTATTCTGAAAACTATTTCTGGGCAGTCTGTATTTGCAGTTACAGGTTCAGAAACACTAGAATCTAATGATCTGTTACCAAAGTGAAGTGTGGAGCTGGTATTAATTTAGCTTTAGTTACTTAGAAACAATATTGATTCTTAAATGATACATTTCAACATTTTGCATTCAGGGCATAAAGTAGTTCCATCCAACTGATTAATAGACACCGGTATATCATTTCTGTTTTTAGTGAGATCTTTCTCTCCTGGCTAAGATACCAGTAACTCCAGTGACAGTTAAAAGTGGATTTTATAGCTGAAAATTGAACATAAATGAGTTCCCATTTCATCCTGTAAAAGAAAAAAAAAACATGGCAGATTCATTTTTAGAAAATGAGTGACTGGTAAAAAATGGATAAGATGGCTTAGCGCTCACGGAGAAATAGCTACCTCTCTGCTCCCTAGACAATCTCACATTTTCCATGCACATTTTAAAATTCACAGATGTGTGGTGAGAGATTGAAAGTGTTCTTCCACAAAATCTTCTCAAGTGTACATCATGAGACAGTGAAAGCATCACGGGAATTTTCAGGTTACTATATTCAAAAAGTCCCAAATAGGATTCAGGCTCCTCTTATTTCCAGTTAAAGAATTATGATTCCTTTTAAGTAACAAACAAAGAGATTCTGAGTCACTTCTCCATCAGCTGAGACGTGGAGAGTGGACATATTTTCCTAAACATTTAGAGAAATCATAGAGCCAGATAAAAGGGAACAACAGGTGCCCAAAATGAAAAAGCAGTGACGTGTGATGGAAATATCTGGCTTTGAATCCCAGCTCATCAAGTGGTGGTGTGACCTTGCACAGGTTTACTTAAGCTCTCAGCACTTCATCTATAAAAATAGAGATAAAAATTCCATTCCATATGAATGCTGTGAGGATTCAATGATAATGTATGTGAAAGAGCCTAACAAAATAATCATCACATAGAATTTTCTCAATGAATGACAGTTTCATTTCACAAAAAAAGATTTAAGTAATATAATCTAGTTAGAGTACTAAACCAAATATCCTTGAAATAAATGGAGAACATTGTAGAGCAATACAAAATCAAGTGTCACATAGAATAATCACAGGTCTCAAAATCTATATTTTGATGAGAAATAGCCACTTTGTAGATTAGTCAATGGAGTGTTTAATTCCTAAGCCATCAATTCTCCATACCCTATGTACCTATGCTCAGGGACAGACAACTGGTATTTCTATTGTATTCAATAAAACACAAAAGTAAAACTGTAATATGATATGCCTCTAGCACAAGTATCAAGGATGCCTAGATTATCTTCTGCTCTTTGATTAACTGTCCCAGTGTTCTCCTCCAGTGGGTAGAAATAATAAGAAATTTTCTGTTTTGTTTCCACACCTGGCCCAGCAGGCTCAGCCTGCTCATGAAGAATTTTCAGGTGCTATCCAATGTGTTTAGGTGTTTGTTAGCATCCTTTCACTTTATAAATTGGTTTATAGTTTCCAAAGTGCTTTAACATGCATCTGAATTTCCTACTGAGCACTGTAAGCAGGACTTACAGGTTTGGTCATTATTAGGTTATTTAAATGTGCAGAGACATACACACAAACTGCTTCCCCCATATACACACATACAAACTATAACATGTGAATATGTTTCAAGTAGAGATTTGATTCCAACACCCACTACACATCTTGAGCCATTCATAACAGATAACACACTCATTGAGCAAGACTCTAAACAGTCAGGTTCCAGGAAAACTTAAGGATGTCCATGCAGCAAGAGACAAGAGAACACCTAAACTTTGGCAAGCCACAGAAGCATCTCCTGTTCCCATAGATATCTGCAATTACTAAAAGTGATATCAACAGTAAATTTCAAGCAAGGAAGAATAATAGCAATGAACCTACTATGTACAAGTGAACTATCAAGTACAGAATTAGGCTCTCAGGACACCCAACAGAAGGGTCAGCTAGGAGGAAAAGCACACAGCCCCCTCCTTACCTCACTTACTGAGTATACTAAAGTATAGAATCTATCTCAATTTTCCTTTTCTTCTAGATTTTCCTGCTCAGAGAAAACATTTACTTTCAATATTTTGTATGGCCTTCATTTCCTTCAAAAATCCACATTTTATGTATATAGCTACCAAATTCCCAGGGATGGAAGACTGGACCATGGTTCCTTTGGAAACAGACTCAGCTTTAAACAGGACCTGAACAAAAGTAAAGTATATTTCTATTCTCTCCGACAGCAATTGACCCAGGGGCCTGTTTCCTGCTACCCAGCCACCCAGACCTGCTACTAGAGCCCTTATGGAAAGCCCTTCCCTTTCATTCACTGAAACTGCACTTAGGCTCCTATTCATTGCTTTCCAAAGTGATAGCCTGAAAATCTGAGTAACTCATTTGTGCTGAGGTGTCAAAGGAGAGTCAATGTGGTACATATCCTGTGATTATTGGCATTCTTCACAAGGGTTTATTTCTGGTAGGCACTATGCCTTGAGCACAAGAAAGGATTTCGAATAATGGGGATTTTAGCTGCTTGTGGCAGGTCAGTAGGAAAAAGATTTTAGAACACATCTTCACCCAGTTCTGAATTCTTTGCCACCTGTCCCTTGTGGCTTGACATTTATATACATTCCCCTGACTTTTAAGCCCTAGGTTTTTCCTACGGA
The DNA here is from genome assembly GCA_963574885.1 of Lepilemur ruficaudatus. Classification (NCBI taxonomy): domain Eukaryota; kingdom Metazoa; phylum Chordata; class Mammalia; order Primates; family Lepilemuridae; genus Lepilemur; species Lepilemur ruficaudatus. The sequence continues at coordinate 30,395 of CAUYRT010023969.1, forward strand.
CTTTGGTTTGGCCCAATTCTTTAATATCCACTGTTTCCTGGTACCTGCTCCAGCATCGGCCCCTCAGAATCCACACTCCAACCTCAGCACCCAGTCAAATCTGCCTACCCCACACACCTCTGCACTAGAGTAGAGATTCTCAAAAGTGTGGTCCCCAAACATCAGCATAACCTGGAAACTTGTTAAAAATCCAAATTCTCAGGCCCACTCCAATACCTAGTGACTCAGAAACTCTGGAAATAAGGCCCAGCAGTCTGTGCTTTAACAAGATCTCCAGGTGATTCTGGTTCATGTTAAAGTTTGAGAACCATTGAGCTATAGGAATTGTAGGGATAGTGAATTGGTGGAGAGGGTAGGAAGTGAATGACAGGGAGATGGCCAAGATGACACCCAAATTTTACAGCGTTTAGTTTGATCGGCTTGTGGATGGAGGGATTATAATTCAGGATAAGAAAGAAGGGAACATAGTTCCCACGAAAGATCTGAACCAAAACACTCTTGGGAAGAAAATCAGAATTTATATAGAACCAATTTTCTCAAAGCCATAGAAAGTACAGACTAAAAGTCACGATGACACCAACACCCTTCCCATGCTTATAAAGTAGAAGGGCATTGTGTCTCCTCTCCACATGGACAGGCTGGAAAGGGGGACAGTCAAACAATGTAGCTTAGCCAGAGTAAAAAAGAAACCTGTTCGAAGAGGGTTTAAACTCAGGAGTTCTATACACACCCTGGGACCTAACCCTTCCTCCCCACATTCTCTCAATATCGTATGCCCAAACAACCCATGCATTTCTATGGCCTGATTGGCATTCTTTCTGCTAAAGGGCAAGTTTGGAGAATGGGAAAAGGCAACCTTTTCAGACACACTACTCTTGTTGTTATTGCTAAGTGCCAGGCTGAATAGACATCTGATTTCTCCAATCATGTGCAGTGATGGTATATTTACAAGAGCTTGCTACCTTCAAAGAGCAGTATAGAATTCTCTGAGGGTTAAATCTTGAATTACTTCACAAGAAATTTAACAGCAAGCCTTCAGACAAACTGGCTGTCTGAAGTGTGCTTCAATGTGTGCATGCTGTAATCAATCAAATTGACTGACAAAGACATTTGCAATAAGTTTACCAGAAAAAAAATTTCAATAGTCCTTTGGTCTTCAAAGTTCCTGTTGTACTTACGATTTGCTTCAAACAGTCAGAATATTTATTAACAGTCAGAATATTTATTAATAAGTCATTTCCCCTTTTCAAGCATAAAACTGACAGCTTTGATTTTTGCCACAGGAGAATTAGACTCTCACTTTGATAAGTAAAGGTAAGGCTCCATGGAAATTAATTAATGTAATATCAACAATGTGTCTTAAGTGAATATGTACTACGAGCTCAGCAACATGTCAGATTTCAGGACACTAGTTCTTAAATGTGGCTGCACACTGGAATCACTTGGGAATTTTTATACATGACTGATGCCTGAGCTCCACCCTCACAGATTCTGATATAATCAAGCAGTGTGGAGCCTTGGAACTGGGAATTTTAGAAGCTCTCCAGGTCACTTGAACATGCAATCATGGTTGAGAACCACTTTATAACAGATTTTTAAAAAATAGAACCTATTTGAGGAAATGGCAGACACATAAGTAAAAGTGAGCAATACAAGACAGTTTATGAAAAAAATCTGTTTGAAGATGAAAACATACCAAAATGTAGGGTCCTGAAAAGCACCATTTAGTTTAAGTAGAGCAGACAAATCATGGAAGCAGTTTTAGAAAGATAAGTCTAGCAATGCTATTCAAGATGGACTAAAAAGGAGTATAAATGGAAGCATAGAGACAAATGGGAAGCTATTGGGGAAAAAAGATAAATGATTACCCCATTGCTTATACAAAAATATTGAATTTCCTTAGCATACTATGGAAAACTGTCCATAATATGTTCTCAATCTACATTTCTAGTCATCTCTCTCATGCTGCCTCCTTATGCAGGCCGTAGTGTAACCCGGTATTTTCCAAACGGAAATGATATGTTAATAGGTTTTATATGAACAAAAAGATCCCATGGTCAAAAAGGTTTGAAAATGCTGATTGAAACAAAGTTAAGACAAGCTTCTTTACTACAGGACTTCCCAGAGCCTTTAATAACACCCTCTTTGACAACCTCTGTTTCCGAATCCAGATTTTCTCACAAGACTATATGTCTGAGATGGTTCTTTCCTCAGCATCGCTCTCCAATTCTACTTTTTCTATAAATAAAAAGTACAGAACAATCTTATGTCCCATGCTCTGATTGGTTTTATTTTATTTAAATGGGAACACAAACCTGCAGACACCATGTGAAATACTGAGTGAAATCTGGATTCTCTTAAGACAGGGTGTATTTTCTGGTCTAACACCTATAAATGTATCATAAAACAGCACTGGAGACCTTCCTCCAGTACTCCCCCACATTGACCACCCTCCACATACCTCTCATTATTTGTTTTTCAAAAGACAAATCAGTCATTATTTAGAAAATAAAATAGGAAAGCACCACTGAAACATGTAATACTTTAAAACTAGGCCCTATCAGGCATAGCTTAAAGAGTTTGCAACTGTTTAACAGTTAAAGAGATCTCTATCGTGTAGCTCTAAATATTCCATTAGAAGCTAGGTCTTGTCAGCACTTTGCTTGTAAAAGATGACCTTATGAACTTTCTAATTTGCCTGGGAAAGTTGTTTCTAGTTGAGTTGGCACTCAAGTTTCACCCCAAGGACGATTTTATTTTTTAAATGTTGAGGTAGAAATCATCAAACTGAGCCACGTAATTGGCACCTTCACTGGCAGCATATGCAGAGAGGTAAAGTCAGGTGAGTGTTCTCAGAGACAAGATCTGATTTGCACTCTTTTGTAAAGGGAGGCATGGGGGACAAGAGAAGACATTTCAAATACACTGCCTTTGCTTAAGAGGTTAAAATGGGAAGAACTGCCGGAGACTAGTGGCTTTCTTCTGTTGGGTTCCTTCTGAGTATTCATGTCTACTAAAAGATGAGCTACTTCTCATTGTTTCTAACAGGAATCACCCATTCCCCTTTAGCTATATCATCCCACAAACAATTGAATGCCTAGTAAATGCCAGGCCCTAAGCATAAGAGCCATGAGACATGTATTTCAGGCTTGTTTCTGCCTCTACCTAGCTATCTGACTTAAGGCAAGCCCAATTTCCATCTGAGGCCTCAGTCTCTTTAATTTTAAAGGCGATTATCTTTCCTGCCCTATTTCTGACATGGGATTGGTACAGGTAACCAGGGAGATAATAGACATGAAAGTCCTTTGAAACATATACTATAAACTCTTGTGTACCAAATTCAAATTATTTCTACTTGGAATTATAGGATGCAAGGACCAGAAACCTACTGAAAGTAAATTTATTTTACAAAAGGAGATTTTACAAATGCAGGACATTCTCATAAATCCCACTTCAAGAAGTATAGATGGACCTCACAGAAACTATAAAGTCAAAAGGCAGTGTTAAAGGGAAAAACGTTAAGATTATCAATGCCTTTCTATTTCTCTGGCTTGTATAATTCACAGGAAAAAAAACAAGAGCCACTATTTTCCTTACCTGTCCCCTTTTGCCTCTGTAAAACCAATAAAGTTAATAAAGATAATGGTTGTCAGATGATTGTAAAAATTAATCGTGGATTTATGGCCATGTGATCTCTCATTTCCATTTCTCTATATATCTGCCTTATTCATTTCTTGCTAACCAATTTCTACATGCTGATGACCCAACAGTCCAACTGACTCAGTCTATGTAATACCAACTCAACAGTTCCTAGAGAACCTGACATCCAGCTAAATATCAACAGCCACAGCAAGGAGGGCAAGATCATGGATCATGTGAGATTGAAGGGGGGTACTCCTCAAATATGAACCAATCAAGCACTCTAAGATGGTGATGGTAATGGTGAAGAAAATGGTTAGCACTCCACGGTATACATACACCACATTTTATTAATCCACTCATGTATTGATGGGCACTTTGGTTGTTTCCACATCTTTGCAATTGTGAACTGTGCTGCTATAAACATTCTAGTGCAGATATTTTTTTATAGAATGTCTTTTGTTCTTTTGGGTGGACGTCCAGTAATGGGATTGCTGGATTAATAGGTAGTTCTACTTGTAGCTCTTTGAGGCATCTCCATATTGCTTTTCACAGAGGTTGTACTAGTTTGCAGTCCCACCAGCAGTGTATGAGTGTTCCTATCTCTCTGCATCCACCCCAACATTTACTGTTTGGGGACTTTTTGATAAAAGTCATTCTCACTGAAGTTAAATGATATCTCATTGTGGTTTTGATTTCAATTTCCCTGGTGATTAGAGATGTTGAGCATTTCTGCATACATTTGTTGGCCATTCGTCTGTCTTCTTTTGAAAAGTTTCTGTTTATGTCCGTTGCCCACTTTTTGATAGGGTTGATTTTTTTTTTTTTTTGCTAATTTTCCTTAGTTCTATAAAACACTGAGGAAGAAAATAGCAGAGGACATAAACAGGTGGAAAACCATACCATGCTCCTAGGTCAGCAGAATCAAAATTGTTAAAATGTCTATACTATCAAAGTGATCTACAGAGTCTATGCAATCCCTATTAAAATACCAACATCATTTTTTGCAGATCTAGAAAAAATAATTCTGTGCTTCAGGTGGAACCAGAGAACACCCCATATAGCAAAAGCAATCTTAAGCAAAAAGAGCAAATTGGGAGGCATCAATTTACCAGTCTTCAAGCTATACTACAAACCTATAATAACTAAAATAGCATAGTATTGGCACAAGAACAGAGACATAGACCAATGGAACAGAACTGAGAACCCAATATACAACCATCCTCATATTGTCATCTGATCTCTGACAAAGCAGACAAAAACATACACTGGGAAAAAGAATATTTATTCAATAAATGGTGCTGCAAAAATTGGATAGCCACATGTAGACAACTGAAACAGGATCCTCACCTTTCACCTCTCATAAAAATCAACTCACGGTGGATAACAGACTTAAACCTAAGGCATGAAACTACAAGAATTCTAGAAGGAAATGTTGGGAAAACACTTATAGTCATTGGCCTAGGCAAATAATTTATGAAGAAGACCCCAAAGGCAATCAGCAACAACAAAAATAAATAAATGGGACCTGATCAAATTAAAAAGCTTCTGCATAGCCAAGGAAACTACCATGAGAGCAAACAGACAACTCACAGAATGAAAGAAAATATTCACATGTTACACATCCAATAAAGGGTTAATAATTTTAAAGACTTGAATGAAGATTTTCTATGTTTAGGTAGGTGGATGAATTTGTCAAAGGACAGATCTGTTTGAAAATAGGTCAATGACTCCATTTGAGCTTTGATAAGTACGTATACTTGTTTACTTTCCTATTTCAATCAGGGTGATCACCAGTTTTACTCCCTTGGCCAAAATTAGCATTATGGTGTGAATACATCTAGGATCCCAGTGAATCTTTCCATAAGAGTATTGTGAGGACCCTACTAAAAACATGGAATTTAGATAGATACTTCCCACAAATTCAAATCCATTTTTTTCCCAAAGAGAGAGGATCACATTCTGTCACCCAGACTGGAATGCAAGGGCACAATCATAGCTCACTGTAACCTTGAACTCCTAGGCTCAAGGGATCCTCTCACCTCAACCTCCCTCAAGTAGCTAGGACTACAGGCACACATCACCACTCCCAGCTAATTTTCTTAATTTTTTGTAGAAACAGAGTTCTTAACTATGTTGCCCAGACTGGTCTCCAACTCCCGGCTTTAAGTGATCCTCCCACCTTGGCCTCCCAAAGTTCTGGGATTACAGGTGTGAGCCACCAGACCCAGCCCAAATCTAATCATTTTATTTGATAGGCAATGGGTGGAAGTATAAAAAGCATGCCTCTGGCTTGAAAATAATGTAGAATAGACCAAGGGTGTGAATTTAGTGTCTTTGATTACCCTTGCACAAGCCACAGCATGGCCACTGAGCAGCTCTGCAGTTTTTATCAAGAGCAGAGATTTCTTACTTAGCTGAGCCTGGCTTGTTCACAATCAGAGAGGATCTATCCACTGCAGGAACATGAAATTCAATAGATAAGTTATTACACCAATTCTGAGAAACAGGCAGAAAATAGTCTACCTAGCTGCAAGATGGCATTTGAGTCTTATTTTTATTTACTATGTATCTCTTCAGTGAATCCAGATACTTGAGTTTTAAAACATCTGCCCATGTGAAAAGATTACACTGGAGCTCAAAGGGAAACATCTTTATAATCTATTCTTATTTTCTTCTTCTTCCTATTGTACTTTCCAGGATACTCATGAAATATGAATCTCTCCAGAGAGGAGAACAAGACTATATATAAGATGGGAAATAAAATACAGTCATCCTTTGAAGACTTCCTCATTTACCTACCAATCTCCCTCTCTTCTTTCAAGTCATAGCTGCTTTCAAATCATAGAGGAATAAATTATGTTCCCTTGTTATGATGAAATCGAGTGCCTTCTGCAATGTAAAACAACCAGTCATACATCTAATAGACATTTGTTTAACATAGTGTGTGCCATACAGTGTAGTTAGACATGGAGATTAGAATTTTTCCCAGGAAAAAAAAAATTCCAGAGGTCACAGGTTATATATGTAACTCTAACATAAAAAAAAAAGAACCCAAGATTCTTGGGAAGACAAATCCAGACTCAGACATAGATTCTGGTCCACTGTATGTATTTGGTGTGAGTTGGGGGGGCAAAAATGACATATGAAATGCATTTGTTCATCACTCAGCTCAACAATACTCATTTCTAGCTGTTAACATATTCGCACACCTGCAACAAATACTTTAATTCTAAACACAACATAGGGTAGTTTCAACTGTTAGTATGTTTCAGAATCACGTAAAAATTCTATTAAAATGCAGATTCCCAGGCCCTGCCTAATGTGTTTCTAATTTAGAAAATCTGTGGTAGTCCCTAGTAATGCACATATTTTATCAAGTACTCTGAATGGTTCAGATGCCTTCAGTTAAGCTATTGTCTCTGGTAGACCATTGTGAAAAATCACATAATATGAATACATTGACCCATGGAATCCTAGTGGCTATTTAACAAATGTGGACTACTAACTAAGCTGAATTTTGTGTAGGATCCTGCTTGGGATGCAGAAAAGAAGAAGATTAGAACTTCAGGTACTGTTGGGGTAGGAGAACAATAATAAAGGGACCTTAGTCAGCCCAGGGGCAGTCTAAGGTAATTGTGTATAGGCACAGGATGAGGCCAGTTATGACAAAAACAGATGAAAAAAGAGAGAAATGGGAGCAAGTGGTATAGAACTGAAATTCAACTTGCCTTCCTTTGCATCAAGCATGCCTACAAGAGAAAAATATCTAAGTGTCGGAGAATATGGCTATTCAGTCAATAAATCATCCTTGTCATCCTTTCTGCTGCCATCTATTTTGGATGCCTCTTAGGTACTGGGGGTGACAATTCCACTAGGCGAACGAGATAGAAGCACAGCTGTGGCACCATCAGAAACATTCCCATGAACGTTTTTCAGCAGAATGGTACCACAGAAAGAACCATGGACTAGGGGGTCAGGAGACTTGGGTTCCAGACCTGGCTCACCATTAATTCACTTCACCTCTTTGAGGATCATTTGTAGCTCCCTTAGTTCGAGTCCATAATTCAGTCCTAGCAGGCAAGGAAGCTGAGGCAGCCAAGGGCTGAGGCAAAGAAGAGGTGGGCTGAGGAAATGGGGGCCAAATCATACTCCCTTCAAGCACTGGTCAAGAGTAAAAGAGCTCTCTTTGCCACTCAGCCAGCTGACCAACTTCAGTTTCAAACTGCAAGATGTAAAGGAAAGAAGGAAAAAGACATACAGGCAGATTCTTTAATGCTGCACGTACCATAAGAAGTACAGCCAAATTTATCAATGTCCAACCTTTAGAGAGAAGTATGCAAAAACTATACTGCCAAGAAAGCATTTGTGCAAAAGCCTGCAAAAGCAGAAATGCAAACTGGAGAAAAACTGGAGAGGCAGAGCTGCCCCTAGGGAAAACTTACTTCCAGGCCTGGATCTGTGTCCAAATGAAAGGAGGGGTGTAGGTTCTGGCCATATGGAGAGTCATGCCCTGGGCAACACCCTGAAATTGCTAATTAGATAATCTAGGTCTTTGGCAACTCAGTTACTCCTATTACTGGGCCCCTTTAGCCCCTTTGGGCTCCCACCTCCCTCAAGTATTCACTGTCCTCCTGCTGTCCACTCCTGACTTCTCAGGAAGCCCTCTGGCTTCAACACCTGCTCTCTGCTAGGTGACTGCAGGCCAGAATCAGATAAATAGTATAACTGTCCCAGAAAACAGACTTCTCTAACACAGTGAAATTTCATGTTTCTAAAAATCTTCAAAAAGTAATTCTAATGGGTATAAATTTCATGCTCTGTAGAAATTTGGTAGAAAACAGGTGTATCAAATTCCTACCAAATAGAGAAATTTTCTATGATCCCTATGTCATCTCCCTTTTCTCTACTTTTGATCTTCCTACTTGCCTACACTATAAAATCAATCTTTCCCCCTAACCAGGGAATCAGTGTCTTCATCCTCTCTCCTCCCCCTGCTTTTATCTGCTCTCATAAAAGAAACTGCAATGTTATTCATTAATACCTCAATTAGAGTAGTACACCATGTCCATTTCCCAGTAGTGGGTAAATTCCAAGGCCTCTCTATCATTGTGGAATGACAAGTTTTTTTTTTTTGTGGGTCTCCTATGGAAGGGATTTCTGACTTTAGTTAAAAATTGGCGGGGGGGGGGGGTAGAAGGGATTACAATCCTTCTCAGGTACCCTGAAGTGAGAGACTCCACTCAAAACCAGGACTAATTCCAAGTTTTCATCTAGCACATTAAGGCATATCTTGATATTACTCATGGGTATTGGAGGTAATAAAATCTCTAACCATAAATCACTTATCAAATGTACTATTTCAATGTAATATCTAATTCAAAATAGAACTGGTTTATAAAATGAAGAAATTTGTAATTGATAGTTGTATGAAAAGTACTTTGAAGTGGCAGATCAGAAAAAAGCAGTTGCCACAGGGATTCTTGATTGTATCAAGACTTTTTTTTTTTTAAAAAAAGGAATTTCATGCTACCTTTATGGGCAAGATGAAATGCAGGATTTCTGAACAGTAATATGGTTAGGTGCAACCTTAACTGAATGATGCTAACTAATGGCTCAATGTCAACCTGGGAGGACGCCTACAGTAACATATAGATCCCTTTCCCTTCACCTATTTCTATACAACATGGTAATCAATAACTTGAAAGAAGATATAGAGACACTGCTGGTCAAAATTCCATGTGACAAATGGTTTGAACAAAGAGCAAATATACTGGTTGACAGAATCAAAATGTAAGAAGTTGAAGCAAAAGAGGAATGAAGTTGTATACCACACTTTTGTTTCAAAAATCAAATGTATAACAAGACAGGAAGATTTGACACATGGAAACTTTTTAGAAGTCTCTGTTGACAACAAATTCAATTGAGTAAACAGTGTGTTGTGGCTCCCCAAAACGGCAAATATAACTGCTTCAAGAGAAATGTATTATAAGTCATTACAAAGCTAATAAATAGGCTGCATTAGGTAATTGCTCCAAAAAAAAAATAGTGGCCCTTCTCCATAGGAATTCTATTTGGTTAGGATGATTCTCATCTAGAGATAGTATTTCTTGCTGGGGGCATATGGAAATGTGTTCGGGTCATTTAGGGTTGTCACAATGACTGGGGAGAGTTACTAACATCCAGTGGGCAGGGGCCAGAGATACCAAACACCTTGCAGTGTGGAGGACCCTACATGTATGCATAATTTTCTTGACTGAAATTTAAATAGCATCACCAATGAGAAACATTATTAAACTAACATGAGAAACCAGGATGGGGAAGAGTCTAGAAACCATGTCATAGGAAGCTGACTTGAAAGGACTGAGAATGTCTAGCCTGGAGACAAAAGGGGATCAGGAATAATAAAAACTCTTTCCAAATATATGCAGTGATGTCCAATGAAAAAGACATGGGGCATATTATTATTCTTTAGTGGTATTCCCATTACTGATAGCAGGTACCATTTTTTAAAAATACTTACAAATGCAAGGGACTATGCCAAATGCTCACAATCCCCTGACAAAGATACTATTACACCAATTTTGCAGATGAGGAAAGTGAGTCTCAGCTTAAGTTACTTGGCCAAGGTCACACCGCTAATAGATGGCCGGACCAGGATTTCAACCAGTAACTATAAGTCTGAATCCATACCTCATGCTCTTAACCACTATGCTATACTGTGATAACTTTGGGTGGAGCCATTTTGGGATCACCCAATAGGAAGAACCAGGATCAATGTGTGGAAGTTATACTTTTTGTATATAACACAAGAAAACACCTTCAAATTGTATTGGCCACCACTGAGTAATAATGAGTTACTTCTTTACAAGCAGAGGCTTGGTGACCACTTACGCCAGGAGAATTACAGAGCATGAAGTAGGAGATGGACTTGTCCTCTAAGGTCCCTTCTATTTTATGAAAAACATCAGCTCATTTACTTTTACTTTTTCATAGATACTTGAAATAAGGCATCTCATAAAGGACGTAAGATTTTGCACTTTCATTTATACATTTTCTCATCTCTCATGATGAGAGAGACTGGCAGAACTAGGACTAGAACCTAGGAGAATGTCTCTTTCTTGAGTCTTCTCCATATTTCTAAGACCATTTAAACACCCTACTTCCCTTTGCCCATGTCAGCATTTCCATTTTGACACTGGAGATGATGTGACAGCTCCTTATCAAAGCCTCATCTATGTCATCAATATCTAGGGAAAAATACATAGGTATATCCAGTATGACTATCTTCTCTTATCCCAACAGTCTAATCTCTATCTCCTGTCCATATTGTGAAGCTCCTCCATGCCACTTGTGTGTCCTGAATTGCATTTATGTATTTATTGAACACCTACTACATGTCCATAAGTGTCCTTCATTCTCAGGCTATGAAATTCAGCATATGACCTAAACTGAGAGTCACAGAAGGCCTAATTTCTATCATGCATAAATGGCTATAATCTCCTGAATTAATCAGTTCCTTCATGTCACCACATCCCTTCTTACAGAAATTTTTCAGGTTCTTATCTGTCATAAGATTTATGTTTGTCTGCTGAAACAGAGGTCCCAAATAACAATGGCTTTACAAGATAAAAGATGTTTTAATTGTCTTGTTAACAGTCCAGGCATAAGCAGACCAGGGCTGACATGGTAGCTAGATAGTGTCAGGGATCAGGGCTCCTTTTGTTTTATTGCTCCAATATCTATAAGGTTTAACCACATCATCCAGATGTCTCACTGCCACATCCATATTCCAGTTAATGGGAAGGGAAAGTGATAAAGGGAATAGCCTCTCCTTTCACTTAAAGGCACAAAAAGGAATTACACATAGTACCCTCATATCTCATTGACCAAGCTTACTCACGTGGCCACATCTAACTACAAGGGAGTCTAAGAAATGTAGTCTTTATTCTGAGTGGCCATGATGCCCAGGTAAAAATTTAAAATCCTATTAAAAAATTAAGAGAAAGGGAAATTTGGGGATAACTAGTAGCCTTTGCCATCCATCTTAGAGAATCTACTGTATAGCTTCCTGCTGAGTAAGCAAAAGATCTACTTCAATAACCACAGCTAGATTAAACTAGGGATAGAACAGGACCCAAGGGGAAACAATCATATTCCTTCTCCCAAAAATTTAGAATTGAGTCTCAGATGCTCATTAGTCTTTGCTGATACCTATACTAGAAGGCCTAGTAAGTCCATAATGGACATTTGGACATTTCCTGCTGCTATAAAAGGGCAAAACTTATTTGCAGATGAGAGACCATATAACTCCAGATAAAAATATATAAATATGAGAGAGTAGCTGCTTTAGTTTCAGATGGCTTTCCAAGTCCTGATTCCAGTCCCTCATGAAGCTGGTTGCCTGCCTTTCCCTTAGGTATTGTCAGATAGCTCAGGATCATTATAATATATTCTTCTATTTTATGTAAATTCATTTGTAGGGGGAGATTCTGTTACTTGCAGCCAAATAATCTCTAAGACAATACAGATTTGAGGAATACCCTACATGGGGTGACCCTATAGCCCACGTTATCAAAGAATTTATCTAGGAAATTAACAAATTATAATGAGAATTCCTGCAAAGTTTTGGAATATGGTCAATGTATATTAGCAGAGGAAAGAATGCAGGAGCTCTCATGCAAGGGAAACTAAAATGCATGAAGACTCATAAGTAGGAATTATCACAGCATTTTCAAATCCTTTCCCATTCCTCAGCACAGCCAGGGCAAGATGTTTTTAAGATTTGAAAGCTGTGACCTGAAGCCCTAGCTTAGTATCTTAGAAAGCCCCACTTCCCCTTCATTCTCATTCATAATGTCAGAATAACTTCCCTTACAGACTCCCAGGCCCTAGCTGTGTGCCTGAATTTCACCCAGTGGCTCAGAAAACCTGCCTCAACTTCGTTTGTAACTCAATTCTGCTTTTTGCTTGCATTTCTTCACTTCGGGCTTGACATTATTCTCTTCTTCAGTTCTCCTACCCTGACAGACCCCATCACGATCACCTGTGGCTTATTCTTGGTTTCTATGCTCTGTAGCTTCTGAGAATGACATCTCTTTCTCTTGTTCCAACTTTAATCTGTCCAAAAAATGCAGGTTAGTTTCTCTCCACCTGCTTGCTGCTGAGAGTTTAGGCAGCAAGCTTCCCAGGGCCTTGCCAGTTGCTACCTTCTTCCTATACCCTTCCAGACTCCCAGGAGCTGTCCCCATAGTTAGCTTAAGGGGAACTCCCTCAAGCTCTTGATATGCCTGCTCTTAGTACATCTTCATGGCCATGATTTTCCTGTTTAGAGTGAGAAATGACTCATAACAAAAACATCTCATATTTGTTTGGCACTTTTTATTTAGTAATTTCACATTCATAATCTGTCTGATTTAATACTTAAAACAGGACTTTGAAGTAACCAAGGCAGGCGTTATTATTTCCATTTTAAATGTTGGGAAACTGAAGCAGGGCTAGGTTACGTTAATTGCCCAAGGTCTCCCAGTTAACTGGTGGAGAGCTAGGTCGGAAATTCAGGCTCTGCAGGCAGATTATTTTGGGGGTGGGGAGGGAATCTGACCTTTGGAACCTGCTATATATGATTCCGAGGCCTTACTGTATGATTGTATCATGTACTAATATTGCACGGCTATTATCAAGATTAAATAAGGCAATGAAAATAAAGGCCTGACTTCATGTTCTCACATCATAATAAATAAATATTAGATGTCAGTTTTCTGAGGCAAGATAGCATGGCAGCTACGAGCATTGGATTTAGAATCTAGATTAGGATTACTTGAGTTTGGCTACAAGAAGCAGTATGCAGAGTGGTTAGGAGGATGGATTCTGGGGTCAGATAGCCTGAGTTTGAATACTAGCTCTGCTATGTTCTCACTGTATGATCTTAAACAAGTCACTTAATCTCTCCATTCCTTAGTTTCCACATATCTCACATGGCAATAATAGTACTCCCACTGGGCTGTTGCAAAGATTAAATAATTCTGTAAAACATGCTTATAAAAGTGAATGTCACACACTGATCATTATATAAGTTACAATTATCTACTGCTTATGAACTTTGTAACCTTGGACAGATTACTTAACACAGGTTCAAGTTTTTTGTCTGTAGAATGGGGATAGTAAGATTTTTATGATGATTAAGAGAGGTACCGCACACAAAGCTTCTAGTACAGCACCTGCCTGCTATATAAGTACACAAAATACTATCATTATTTTCAGTGGTGAAAGTCACCAAAGTACACCAAGCAAATCAATCCCTCCATCATCCTAATAAATAAATGGTTAACATGTGATTTTTCCTAAACATTGTTTATTAACAACAATCTCTGGAGGAGAGATTCTCATTATTTTTCAAAAATTTCCAAGGCGATTCTAGAAGACCGCTGCACTAGACACTATATTTTCCCATTCTCACTCTAATCTTACAGAGCTGAGGCAACAGAAAAGACCAGCTCAATCTGTTTTATAAGGAGCAGAAGCAAAAGAGTGCTGGGGAATGCAGAGAAAATCATACACCTTCACAATAAACCTTTTCAGAATGAACATTTTTTTTCTTTTGGTCTGAGAATCACTGAAGCAGAGTCAGTATACGTTCAGGAGACAATACAGCCAAAACAGTAGCCACAAACATAAGATATCTTTAGTATCTCATGTTCTTATTAATTTTTGATATATGTAAGCTTTATTTTCTATTACATGATGCAGCTGCATTTTGACTTAAAGTTGCATTTGCTGCACAGTGAAACTGCCTCTCTGGAGAAGATGCATCATGTTTATCCCGTGGTGCCTAATACACCCCTGGCATAATGCCACCTACCTGTGCTAGATAGCTTTCAACTATAGCCCCTAATGATCTCTGCTTCCTGGTATTCATGCCTATTAATCCCCTCCTATAACAACTTGCTTCCAATGAACAGGATATGAGAAAAGTTATGGGATGTCACGTCCATTATCAGGTTACAAAAGACTGTGACTTGTATCTTACCTAGCATTCTCTCATCAGAGCTCTCTGAGGGAAATCAGCTGCCATCTTGTAAGCTCATCTATGGAGAGGCCCATACGCCAACGAACTGAGACACCTCTAGCCAATAGTCATCAAGGAATGGAGACCTGATACCAGCCACATGTGTGATCTTGGAAGCAGATCTTTCCCAAGACTTGATTATAGCCTGTTAGAGACCCTGAGCTAGAGGATCCAGCTAAGCTCTGCCAAGATTTTTGACCCACAGAAAGACAGTAAGAAAATAAATGTGTGGTGTTTTAAGCTACTAAGTTTTTGGATAATTTGTTATACAACAATAAGACAATACTATACCCATACCATGCTTATACCTCAATTTAATGTTGCGTCTGCTACTATTATTAGTATTACAGTTAACAATAATTGCTAACATTTTTCAGCTCTTCGATTTTCCAGGCATTGGCTAAGCACTTTAACATGTGAGATTTTTCTAAATCCTCCCAGCAATCATATAAGGCAGGTACTATTACTATCACATGCCCCCCTACATTTTGCAGCTCAAGAAACTGAGGCACTGACACATTAATAACTTGCACAAGATCAAAGAGCTAGCAAGTTGCAGAGGCAGAATTCTGACTCAAGCAATGTGGATCCAAAGCTTATTATATTCTCTCAATTTAAGGTTCAAGATTCAATCTCAGTGCTACCATTTACTCTTTGACTTTGGGTAAGTTGTTTCAATGTACTGAACCTCAGTTTCCTTATCCGTTAAATGGAGACACTGATAGTGCCAAACTCACAGAGTCATTGTGAGAATTAATTAAGATTATGGATCTAAAGCATATAGCACAGAATTTCATTTGGTAATTTGTTGCCATTATTAAAGGCCCTTGACTAGTATTTGTGAATACTAGTCCCAAAGCCTGGGACAAGAGTATAAATGGAGGCCCACATACCAGATGTCTACATATTTTTTTTTCTTTATTGAAGTATAATTTACATATCATGCCTTTACTCCATTTTAAGTGTACAATTAAATGGTTATTAGCAAATTTACCAAGTTGTTGAAATTTAAGACTAATTAAATATGTTCACCCCTCATACCTTGAAAAATATACTTCATAACAACTTTGAATGGCAGGTTCAAATTTTTACTTCTCAGGTTCCCCAGAGTTCTGCAACAGAATATGTCAGTGTAGAGAGAGGTGGTCCCAGGTCTCTGACTTGCTCTCTTATTTTCCTATCCCAGGCTCTGTCCCAAGGAGTGAGGGGCCTCACACATACGCATGTGGAAATTCCAATGCACAAATCCACACTAAGGTTTCCAGATTCAGTAAATAAAAACACAGGGTGCCCTACAGTGTATCCACCACCCCTAACCTATATTCCCCTCTGCAAAGAATTTCCCTCGGCTTAGGGGCACACACACTGGCAGCACAAAGCCCCCTCCCTATAGAGAGAAGTATGGTTAAAAGAGGGCCAGTGTGGGGCCTTCTAGAGCATGAAGCCCAAGGCTATAGCACCTCTTGCCCAGGTCTAAGAGTAAACAGACCTTAAGCAATTAAATGAACATTGTTTCTGAGTCTCCTTTCTACTCTCCACTTGCCTCTTCTTCTGTACTGCTTTTTCTCACACCAGTGCCCTCATACTGCTTCTAATTTCCCATTTCCCCAAC
Organism: Lepilemur ruficaudatus; assembly: GCA_963574885.1. NCBI lineage: Eukaryota > Metazoa > Chordata > Mammalia > Primates > Lepilemuridae > Lepilemur > Lepilemur ruficaudatus. The sequence goes on from CAUYRT010023969.1 coordinate 46,714, forward strand.
TGGCCTAGATGTTTTTCTCCTTTCCTGACCTTCCCTATCACCAAAGGACGCAAATCTCCTGGTGAACATTAGTAAGCAATGAGTGGTCATGGACACTGATAATATGTAAGCTAGAGAAAAATGACTCTAATAATGTTGGTGATTTTAGGCATCAAAGTAAGCTAACTGGCATCCCATAAATAGTTGTGTCTAGAGAGGGCTGACTGTGGGCCACATGAATAGATAAGGTTTTTCTCAGGGAGCAACGGAAACGAGCAGAAAAAAGAATCCAGATCTACAGCACACCCTCAGGTCTGTTTTCCTATGTTCCTGATTTAAGTCTGGCCCAGAAACACTGATAAAAAGCCCTCTCCACAGGTAATACTCATCTGCATAATCTATAAAGTCACAGCTAGAATCTCTCCTCTTCTTCCTACCCCCATTCCCACTTATGATTCCTCACCCTCTGAATTATTGCCAAAGATATTTAGAGAGCAGGGAGGGGAGGGGGAAATTATACGTGTATTTGTGTGTGTGCCTTCAAGACAAAATCAGAAATAGCAGTATACATAAAATTCTAAAACCAAATGATGGAGCATGCAAAGGCAGCCAATCCATCATTAAATGACCATATTAAGGAAGGGGATTGATTTTATTCAACAATCATATTGTAAAGGCATATCCATCAAAGACTTACTAAATGTTATAAAACAAGGCACAAATAGGATGCGCAACATTTTCCTCCTATTGCTTGAGGTGTTATATTTATAAACTGTTCATCTACAGAAAATATTCTAAAGCCAAGGGAGGCCACAAGCCACATTTCCATATTCATAGCAAACCCAGAGGTAAAGAAAAGTCAAGTCAAGGACATCAATCCTGGCACTGAAATTACATCCATCTCTAAGGAAGATGACACACAAGGCAGTCAAACAGACAGAGTTGGTCAAAATGTATCTTAAGTAGGTTGATAGAGGCCTGACATCTGAGCACAGCTCTGGAAGACAGAAGAAGTAATTTCCCTGGAAGACAGAAAATGACTTAGGGGTTTGAGGTGATTGAAACCTCCGGAGGCAGTAACAGAAGACTATATTTGCCAAAATGCTAACACCATCTTATATTGTTTAAAAATATTAACAAAATGGTGTTTTATTCTTTATTAGGCACTTATATGTCAAATACTGCACTAAGTGCTTTATATGGACATTATATTGTTTAATCCTCTCAACATTCCAGAGAATACATTATTCCCATTTTACATAAGAGAAAGTGGAGGCATAGAGACGTTAAATACCTTGCTCAGTATAACACAGTAAGACACAGAGTTGCTATTTAAATGCAGGTAGCTCTTAATCATTTGTCAGATCATTCTTGATTTGGGACTCACTTTTCTAAAGTGAAAGTGATAACATGTACACAGGAAGGTGACTAAGGCTGTCAGGGGACTCCAAGCCATGCCATGTATACAAAAGTTTAAGATACTAGAGATATTTAACATGAAGAACAAGACTCAGACACAAGATCCATGAACTCACGGATTTGTATCATTTAATCTCTCATATACATCCAAGTTCTACCATTACGCCTAATATACAATAGGTTCTCAATACATATTTGTTTAATAAATGGATGAATGAATTAATAGAGGAAAATATGAATGCATGACTTCAGTGCTGCCTTGAGATGTATAAACAGTAATCATATGAAAGAGATATTATTCTAATATCTTTGTGGCTCTAGGGGCATAAGTCATAGGTATCAAATCTTAACTAACAATGAGAAAGATATTTCTAAGAATTATTATGGTCCAGCAGGAGAATCAGGTTATCTTGGGAAGTCACATACTTTTTAATAGTGGAAGTATTTTTTTACTGACAACATATAGATCAGACAACTTTGTGTTTTTTGTTTCCCTTCCACAGGAAAAAAAAGAGCAGAAGAATAGGGAGGCTTGCTGACTTACTAAATGTCATCAAGTTGACCTTTTAGGTTCAGGTCTTCATCCTTAGTTTTTCAGTTAAAACCACAAATTTGATCTTAAACACCCAAACTCAAGTATATATAAAGCAGTTTTCTTGAGTTTCTAAATGTGATTTAGATTTTTCGACTCCAATTCTATCTTTAAACCTACTTAACTAGTCCATAGAATTGCTGACCAATAAATTACTAACTAATACATTCTGAAAAACCAACAGATCAATGCTGTTTGAGGAAGTCTGCTCATCCTAATCAGTTTCTTCAAAACTAATTCTCATGATCTGATTAACTGACCATTGTTCAATTCATATCAGCCTGGTATACCATAATGGAGGAACGAGGATAAGACAAAGAATTCTAATAGTTAAAATATAGATAATGCCACCGACCCATCATCCGGCAGTTGATCCTCATTATTCACAAATTCTGTATTTGTAAAATTGCCTATTTCATAAAATTTATTTGTAAGACCCCAAATTAATACTCATGGTACTTTCACAGTAATTTACAGGCATACACATATGCAGAGTAGCAAAAAAATTGAGTCACTGATCTAAATGTTACAGCTAAGATGGAACAAGACAACACTCTACCTTGTTTCAGTTCTCACACTATAAACAAGTGTTTTTCCCATGGTCTATTTCGTGCCATTTTTTTCCACATTTTTGTGTTTTTTTTTCCTTGGTAATTTCACTATTTAAAATGGCCCATAAGCATAGTGCTAAGGTGATGTCTAGTGCTTCTAAATATAAGAGGCTGTGATGTGCCTTACAGAGAAAACATGTTTAGATAAGCTTCATTCAAGCACAAATGTTGCTGTTGACTCTGAGTACAATGTTAATTAATCAAGTATATTAAATAAAGTAATTTTTAAATAGAAGTATACATAAAACAAAATTATGTATTGATAAGTTGACAAATCAGCTTATAGGAACTTGACCTCATTCAGCAATCTTGGCAACATTATAGAGCATTACTACTGAGAATAATGAAATCAACTGCATACAATTTGAGAATCTCCTAATCCTGTCTGAGGTGAAGAGAGTTTGTGCTTAACCACCTACCACCTCACCCTGGCCTCCTGAGGACGATGTGTACATATCTGCAAGCATTTGGTCAGCAGCATGGGAGACAAGGAAAAGAGCCACATAAACAGGGCCTCCAAGGTCTCAAACCCACACTCAAGATGTAGCATTGTAGCATCTATAATTCTGAAAAGCTTATGAAACAAAGAGAGAAGAAAAGTCAAGCCCTTGTTCTACCTTATTAATCCCAGCCAAACAGCCAGCAATTCTCCCAAGGATAACACCGCCTGTGGCCTAGTTAGGAATACTTTCTTCTTGCTACCTAGGCCTCATGCTGGAGAGTAGGCTTCTTACTAAAAAGCAAAGATTTTCAAAGGTTTCTTCTGTGTTGAGAAATAAGCCATTCTGGAAAAGGGCTTTGCGGTGGGAGGCGAGGTACAGAGACAAAGTTTGGGATTTGCCCTGCATTCATCTTGACATTGTGCTATTGCAGTCCCAGCTTAGCTGGATCCAGTATGCTATACCCTGAAAGCCGAATGGACTCCAACAGAGTTGACACGCTGGGTCTCAGGAGCCTCCCTTTCTAACAGAGAAACCAGTAAGATCTAGGGGCTGAAGAAGTGCTCCCACTGATAAAACCAGTGAAATAACCACTACATCCATTAGGAAGTAACTCCCCTCATCACAGCTGGGCAACAGAAGCATAGCCTACCTGGCAAAATGTCCAACTAAGAGCAATTAATTAGCCACCCAGCTCCCAAAAGCTTCATATCATAGTATCTGCCACAAACACATGCCACCCACTACCAAGAGAGAAGTTTCTAAAGAAATGAAGGGTTTTTTTTTTTTTTAAGAAAAAGTACTTGACAGAAGGTACTAAAATACTCAGAATAAAATCTCAAGTCAGGGCTGTCAAAGGCATCAGGATAAAGCACTGCAAATACATGCATGCAATTGCTGTGCTTCTTCAAGCCAGACCACACTGCCACCTACTGAAAAAGAATGCCCTTTCCCTTGGCCTTGTCTAAACTGAATGCTTCCTGAATATTCATTCTGAAAAATGTGGCCATTTGTTTCCCCCTTTTCAGGGCAGTTTGGCAGCAGGACAGCCAGCCCCCTCTGTGAGCCGGCAGCACCATGTTCTCTGGCACCCACCCACCAGAGGAAACTTGAAGTAACTGGATGGCAAGCCAGCACCATTAGACACTGACTCATTTGTTCTATAACAGAAGTTGGGGGAGGCAGAGTCCAAACGAATGTGAGGAGATGCACACCATACTGAAAACAACTGAATCACAAGGCAACCACAGGGAAGAAACTGCTGACGAGCATTTGAAGCAAGGCACCCATAACCATGAATCATGCAGCATAACAGCTGGGTACCAAATGATTTGTAAATCTAGAAGATTCAGAAATAACTTTGCAGGAACAACCCACAGGGGATCCAACTAGTCTAGACCCTCTGGACTAAAGCAACTGAAAAGCAGCAGTGGGCATGGGATTAATTTCTTCCCAAACTGTTATTTGCCATCAAGCATCCATAATTAGTGCTCCAGTTTCAAGCCTGGAATCCAAAATTACAGGGAGAAAGAGTCCAGGGGAAAACTGGATATCCAGGCTGAGAGGTTGATATTTCCCTTTGTCAGAAATATTGCCATTTCCTCACTGTTTTCTATGGTCAGATGAGCAAGAAATTATTTTCTGTGCCAAAATTAGGCAGCGAGAGGTAGGTCACTTAAAATGTAATCACTTTTGCTAAGTTTTAAAGCAGTGTTAATGTGGCTAGGCAAGACAAAAGCGCACTTGTTAGAAGTCATTTTCTTCTATTCTTCCTCTAACTGGATGGTTTCCATGATCATAGAGACAGTATTACCTCCAACTTTTAAGAATGTGTGCTCAGGAGAGGAGTTGAGGCCTTATTCCATAGAGCTGGATAATCCAAAATTCACTGACTGCCAAGTGATTCTGTGGTTTACCTTTATCTTGTCGCTGCAAACAATGAGGTTGTGTAGTGAAAACTCAGAAAGCTTCTAAAACCTTCCATCAATTTTCTGTGACTCACATAACACTTTTGGGAACAGATAAAGCAAGTTCACATTGCTGCTAAGAACCATACTAAGAAGAGTTGGCTTCTCTCAAACTTCCTCTATTGCCAAGGAAACAGTTAAGCATTTGAATTACATCCAAGTACACATCAACCTAGGATGCCAGAGCTAGAAAGAAACTCAGACATCACCTAATCCAATACTCCTGTTTGACAAATGAAAGAACTGGGATACAGAAAAAGAAATTCCTCATCCAACTTCTTCCTTCTACCATTCATCCAAGAGGTTCAAAGCCCTGTCACACTAGTGTTGTAGCATGTGCTGGGGAAATAGAAGATAAGATCTTTGCCCTCCAAGATTTTCTGATACAGTTCTACCTATAGATTCTCTAAAAAGGATCCTTGTAAAACATCACAATATTCTGTGGATCTGCCATGACAGAAATTATACTTGCAGTGTTCACTGATTATTAAAATTGATAATGACCAAAAGCTACTATGAATTCAGTCATACTCTTAAATACATCTGTATTTAAATAAAACCTGCACATGAATCTGAAAAATTATATAGATACAAAAATTATATATATTATATTTTGAGAAATCATTTATTTAATCTCCAGTCAATTTTTGGTGAAAGCATCCAGGCAATACCTTGTAGCTGCAGGCTATAGAGAGCTACTATGGCTATAAAAGAAAACCTGAAAACACTACAGCCAGATCCAACTTCATACTTTGGCAGAATTGGAAGTGACCTGCATGATAACGTTTTAATGGGTGACAGGAAGATTTACCTGCCCCAACATATTTCTTTCCCCATCCCTTGAGATCCTTTACCTCCCTATGCTATACTCCACACTTTCAACTCTCTGAAATTTCAGATGCCAAAGTAGATATGGCTTCACAAACAATCACTGCTCAAATGCAGTCTTCTCAGAAAAGTGGGCAATCAATCACATATACCTTTACATAGATTCCTCATACCTACATAGCTGACTTTGGATAAAGGGCATTATGAAAGGTGGGTGGATGACAGGGTACTTCCACTTGGAAATACCCGAGAAGAATCTGGGCAGGGTATACCAGCATCTGGGTGGGGGTAAGGGTTTAGAAATCCAGAAAACAGCATGCACATACTTGATGCCTAGGAGACAACAGAATCATAAGGAGGTAAGGCAAAATAAAGGTTATCAAAGACAAATTTTACCACAAGTAGAAATTTCCCTCGAATCACATACTACAGAGTATTACAAGAGTATATCATAGAGTACTAAGTGGCATAGTATACAAACTAATTGGCAGAGCGAATGTTTATAGCAGCACAATTCACAATTCTAAAGATATGGAAACAACCCAAGTGCCCATCAATACACGAGTGGATGCATAAAATGTGGTATATGTATATCATTGAGTACTATTCAGCTATAAGAAACAACAGTGATATATAGCACCTCTTGTATTTTCCTGGATAGAGCTGGAACCCATTCTACTAAGTGAAGTACCCCAAGAATGGATAGACAGGCACCACATGTACTCGCCAGCAAATTGGTATTAACTGATCAACACCTAAGTGGACATATAGGAATAACATTTATCAGGCGTTGGGCAGATGGGAGGGGGGAGGAAGGGATGGGTATATACATACATAATGAGTGCAATGCGCACCATCTGGGGGATGGATATGCTTGAAGCTCTGACTTTGGGGGGGAAGGGGGAAGGTAACACATGTAACCTAAACATTTGTACCCCCATAATATGCTGAAATAAAAATAAATAAATAATAATAAAAGAGTGGAGAACTCATATACACATGTGCACATACATGTAATGTACATGTAATAAGTATTTGTGCAATTGTTATTCTTTTATCTTTAACTTCACACTCATATGTAATATGTATGTGGAACACATATATAGTACATGTGTATAATGTATAATGTACATATATGTAACGAGTCCTTTATTTAAAAAAAAAGAAAAGAAAAGAAACAAGTCCTCATTGTATGTGGGACTATTTTGAGAAGGCTTCATGAAGAAGTGGGATATAGGCAGGATTTGAAGAGGTGTGAGAAAGGTATCCCAGATTTGGAGGAAGTCATTAAGCAAATGTGAACTTTGAAGACAGAGGAGAAAAGAATGACCAAGCCAGCTTAGATGGAGCAATGAATAGGTACTAAGAGTCATGAGAAATGAGACTGTGTGAATAGGTACTAAGAGTCATGAGAAATCAGATCATGGAGGACTTTGGTACCAGATGAAGGAATTTATCTTTGTTGCAGCCAATGGGAATCTCCACATGTTCTTGAGTAGGTGAGTGGCACAGTTAAAAGAGTATATTAGTCTGGCAGAGAAATGTAGGGTATGTATTATTATACATGGTCTTCAAAGTTAAAACCCCAGTTTTTTCAACTTATTAACTATGAGACCATGGACAAGTTATATACACTCTGAGACACAGGTTTTTAATCTCTAAAATGGGGATATTAATATATGCATCAGGTTGTTATGAGAATTAAATGATCTAATCTTGAAAACATACATTAGTACAATTTCTAGCACAGAAGAGTTCATAAACAGCAGCTCTTCATGCTAATAGTTATTATTATCATCTTTACTAACAATAATGCTAGGGAAAGCAATTAGGAGGCTGTGGTAGTAATGTAGAAGTAATCTAACATTTAGCCCTAGATAAAGTCTTAGTCATATGCTGAGATCATAGAGAGGAGGAAATGACTCTCAAAGATACTCAAAGGAGAGATTCAACAGGATTTGAAGACAGACTGCATATGAAGGGTAAAGAAGAAAGGACTGAAAAGATTCCAAGGAAAGATTCCATAGGAAACTTAGATGATGGAAGCACACAAAAAATAGTAAGAATAGAGAAAGAAATTAAAAAGAGTAGGTAGTTTGGGTAGTAGAAGAGACGATGAATTTCTTTTGTAAAATATTGATTTTGAGGTGACTGAAATATACCCAAGTGATGATATTCCACCCATATTTGAAAACACTAAAGTCCTTAGGGCAAGAATGTAAAGGTAGATTTGGTAAATAACTACAAGTAGATGACAGTTGAATCTGGACAGTAGATAAACTTGCCAAGAGGATGAATATATCAAAAGAGCAAAGGGTGAATAACAGAGCCTTGAGTAAGAACCACAATTATGAATAAGCTGGAAGAAAAAAGTAGGCAGTGTTTAAGAAGTAAGGAGAGAGAATAAGTAGTACCTCTCTTCAAGAATATTTACACTAGAGTGCAAAATAAAGGATTCAAGTTAATTACAAAACAGAATTCCCAAGCTAATGTTAAAATGGTCTTTTAAATAGGTATGTTCTTCTGCCTGGAAGAATTTATGGTTACTGATAATTTAAAAGGTAATTATCACTTAATACATTCATTTATTCGTAAAGCACAGGTGTTCTACAAAGAATGACTAAATGTTGTAGGGGAAACAATAAAATATACTAACTCTGTCCTCATCAGGGGGGTAAGATATATTATCATATATATTTATAAACATTTAAATCATAATACCAAGTAAATAAGTAATTGAAGATAATAGTTGACATATGGTAATATGTATCTAAGCACCAAATAACTGCTAACAGCTCAGAAAAGAGAAAAATTTTGTCAAGAGTTATCAAGAAAGGCTTCCTGGAGAAGTTGAACCTGAACTGGGAGATATAGATGATAGATAAATAGATAGATAATAATTTAGGGAGCACAATTATTTTTTGTTACACAGATGAACTGTATCATGCTGAAGTCAGGGATTTCAGTGTACCTGTCACCAGAATAGTGTACACTGTACCCAACAGGTAGATTTTTATCCCTCACCCCTCTACCACCCTGCTGTCTTAGTTTCCAATGTCCATTATACCTCTTTATACCATATATCTTCCACTTATAAGGGAGAACATGTGGTATTTGTTTTTCCTTTCCTGAGATACTTACCTTAGGATAATGGTCTCCAGTTCCATACAAGTTTCTGCAAAAGATATTATCTCATTCCTTTTTATGGCTGAGTAGTACTCCATGAGAGGGAGAGGGAGAGGGAGAGGGAGAGGGAGAGGGAGAGGGAGAGAGGGAGAGAGGGAGAGAGAGAGAGAGAGAGAGAGAGAGAGAGAGAGAGAGAGAGAGAGTGGGCAGTCGGAGGAAACTCGAAAAACTACGAGCTCTCAAACCAACCTCACAAAA